>RJWH01005309.1:0-80188 GCA_004363575.1 Solenodon paradoxus | reverse complement strand
AAAAAAAATTAAAAGATAATGTGTCCCCAAAGTGAATGAACACACTAGCTAAACCATGTTTAAGAGATCCTACAGGTAAAACTCTCAGACAAATTCTGTGACTCAGCTGGACTTTGCAAATCATAGACAGAAATGCCTTTGCTATTCCATCACATATTGTGCTTGGTTTTATCTCTCATGAAGGCTAGGGAGTTTTGCAGTTTTCTCCATGAAAACCCTAGTTTTTCCTTACATAGAAAGAACAGAGACAGCTGCAGCTAACATATTTCCCCATAGTTACAAACACAGTCAAAGAAATTTTGATTCAGAAATCCATTATACAGGGTCAGGGCCAAAATATATGTTCCAACATGCCATGAATTCTCTAGTAATCATATACTTTTTTTCTTTTTTTAAATCAATACTGTGGAGTCAGCCTGTGGTATAACATCCAAAGAAGAGAACCTTTTGTGGAATTTATTTTCCATTAAATTTTTGTCTGGTGCCCTATATTCCAGAGGAAGTTATCAGCTTCTTACAGTCTTCATTCATTCCCTGCCAGCTTCCTTCCCCCTCTCCTGGCATCACCTCTTTTGAATATGAAAAGCTATGTTCAAATGCTTAATGTATTCTTCCTGAAAAAACCTTTAAGGCCATCTTCATAAACACAACCATTTCTTATTTAATAAACAATCGCTGTCTCATTAAATGTAAATTAGTTCTTTATCTTAGCTCTATTTGTTGAATCTATTACTTACTGTGTTTACCAATTTTGTTTCCTTTGGCTGGAAAGCTTTCTGTAAACTACTCATAAATATAAAGTTGAAACGAAGGCACTTTCTCTCTGTTTAAGCACCTGCATTAGCAGCTTTGAACAGCCCTCGCCTTAAAGTTAGCTCTGCCTTCCCTGTGCCCCAAGAGCTGACAGTTCCAATCACCTAGAAACAGCTCAGCAGGACTGCCAGCTACAAGCAATTTGACCTTGAGTCTTTGTCTCCCAGGAATGTCAATGTCAGCTTCCCCAGTTCAGTGTTGGAAAAGTCAGAGGACTGGCTGTAGGTGCGATCTTTGAAAAGAACAAGCATGGCCAGTCTTTTGCTGAGTAGAAAATGAGGTCTTTGTAGTGGCAGCAACATTTGGCACTTTGATTCACTGGGTCCCAACATGTCCAAGTTTCCTGGCTTATAGGGCACAGAGTAAGGCCCATCTGTTCTAGCAGGCGTTCCCTGATTAGATGGGATGCTTGGCAAACCTAGTCTCAGATAATGGATATTTGAATATTTTTGTAATTTCCATGCTTGTGCCTAACAGCTTAGCAGTTGGCCCTATGTTTAAAGAAAATGGATAATAATCATGACTAATGTGGCAATTTCCATTCAAAAATTTCAAATGGTGCTTAATTAAATCTCCCAATAACATTTGGAAGCAAAAGTTCACCCTGCCCATGAATCCATAAAGAAAATGATGGTAGAAAAGTGGATGGGAACTCGGGGACTGTCTCACTGTGGCCAGACCAAGCCAAGCACAAAAGCTCTGATCACTCACTCAGTCATAGTCTCTAGAGCATTCTCCACGGTAGGTTTTTTACCAAAGAACTGATCCATCGCAGTGGCGGAGTGAAACTGTCCAACAGTGGGCTGATGCTCCTTAGTATTCACCTAGTTCCATCCTGTCTATGAGGATGGACAGCCCACAGTTTTAGAAGTCCATGACCCTCTCCTGGTAAAGAAAAGTTTTGTAGTTGTCCGGGTTATAAAGCTGGCCATCTGGGCTCATTCAGAACTTGTTCTAGATTTTAGAGCTTCTTTCATCTACATCTTCTCACAATGGGAGTAAGCAATGGATGCTTATTTTGGTTATAAGAATTTGCAATAGGACAAGCTATCCTGAACTTGGCTTGATAATTTTTCATGTCCAGAATCCTGTTAATAATAAAAATCCAAGAATTTCAGCATTTGAGAGAACTTAGAAATCTTCCAGAAAGAACTTTTTATTTTAGGGCTGGGACGCTAAGTCCCCATTCCCCACCCTCTAAAGGCTAAAGATTTACCTGAGTTTATAGCAGTAGTTTCATCCTAGCTTGACCTCGGCCCTCAGACTCTCGGCTTCCAGTGACTTTTTGCTTTAGCACTACAAATGGATTTTTCCTCTGTTAAAGCTTGAATCTATTTTTATTTGCTTCGGTTCCCATTTGGGGTGTAGGGGGTATTGGAGGGGCCAGGCAGGAGATGAATGATAGAATAATTTGTCAGAATGTTACTTCTGTTTGTTATTATGATCACTCAAGGCCATGCCTACCTGGAACCCCACTTCCCCTCTCCTAATTCCTTTAGCCTTCCTTTATAACCCTTTCTCTTCACCTACTTTTGTCTTATCTTCCCACCCTATAAAGTCAGCCAAATAGGATTTTCCCTGTTCCTCTGGGATGTTCAAAGATTGATACAATGTCACGAAAGAGACTGGATTTCTTAGAGTTTCACAATATTCTATTTAAACAGAGAAAAATCCATAGAGAAAAGAAATTTGGAAATAGCATTCCCTTACCTTATTTTTAATATTCATATTTCTCCCTCTTCTTATTTGTTATTTATTTCTTATTTTTTGGTCTGGTCTACTCTAATTTAAAGCCTTTTATAAAGGTCCTGACTGCTCCCAAGAAAGCAGGCCATGCACTGAAGCAGGACAGAGAAGGATGATGCAGTGAGCCAGGCCTGGGGAGCAACAGCCCTGTCTTGCTGACTTATGATGGATGAGGGAAAAGTCTATTTCTCATCCGTAGTAGGGGGAGGTGGAGTGTAAAGAAAGATACACCAGGAGTCCCTGGGCGATTCATCCTGCAGCAGATAAAACTCTCAGAAGTTGCAGAATTTTGAGGGGAAGAGAGAAAGAATTGAAGAATGAAATTCATTATGCGAAGTATAATCTCACGAGGAAATATCAAAACATGTCAGCAGCACCCAAGATGGGAGGGTGGGAGCGAGGGTGGGGAATTTGCCGATGGTATTTGTCAGCTGCTTAACCAGGCATGGAGGTGGACAGACACGTGTTCCACTGCTCACTGCGAACAGCCTTCCCACCAAATTCCATAGGAGGCCAGGCAGAGCCAAGGGCATTTCGTGGTGAATGAGACCTGAGATCCAGTGGGCACACAGGAGACTTCTTGAAGGAACTTCCTTCTGGGCAGAATGTCACCATCACCATTTTGCATTGTGTTTTACTTTTATGCAGAGTTTAGGTATAAATAATCCTGTAAAAAGCATTACAGGGTCTTTCTCTCTAGAACATTGTGCCATTTAGTTACTCCCTGTTCATTCTAACTTTTAGCAGAGTTCTACTCAGTTTCAAACAGCCTGGATTTTGCAAATGTAAATAGAGAGTGTGGGGGCCTCTCTCTGCCACTTGAAACATACTTTATAGATCAGAAT
Source organism: Solenodon paradoxus (assembly GCA_004363575.1). NCBI lineage: Eukaryota > Metazoa > Chordata > Mammalia > Eulipotyphla > Solenodontidae > Solenodon > Solenodon paradoxus. The sequence goes on along the minus strand of RJWH01005309.1, from coordinate 76,784 downwards.
TCTCTGGGTTCTGCTTGTGTTCTAGGAAACAGCCAACCCTTCCCCACACTCTGCAGACTGGCCCCTCTGGCTCCTGGCGGTGGACAAGCTGTAGAAAGCTCCCCCAACCCTGGGCACTGGCAGGTTTCCAATTTCAATCTCTGTTCCACTTCTCATTCCCAGAGTGACCTTGGGCAATCACTTTCACCTCTTGGAGCCTCAGTTTCCACATCTGGAAAGCTGAGATAATAGTTACCTGCCTCCTGGGGGGATCCACAAGGTTTAATTAATTAATGTTTGGCAAAGCTTCTGAGACCTTTGCTTGAAAGACTTCGTGTGAGTGCATATTATTATTATTATATCACTGGAGCTTTAACTCCAATTTTGCTGCTGAAGCTAATGATTATTTCTGTTTCAAAGGAAAAAAAATTAGTAATTTATCAGGTAGTGGGAAAAATTTACCATTTATCAATGACAACACTGTCTAAACGGAAGCTCCAGCAGACCCTCTTGGGATAATTTCAAGAAACTCTTCATGCTTTGCCATCTTCCCTGGGCATCTTCTCCTGGTCCCTTTCTTGGAATTGTTGGTCTGGGTGGACCCGGGTGACACCCTGGCTGAATGTGGTTCCCTGTCCTGGTCTCCTGGCCTTTTCTCAGCTGTCCCTCCACCCACTGACACTTCCTTCAATTCAGCAGACAGACTAATGCCAAGTATTTTTAAGAAACAAGACTTCACACAATAGCTTTGGATTGATTTCAAATAACTGGGCACCCGCTCTGTTAAAAGCATCAAACTAATTTAATGCATCAAATGAACCACCTCCTTTGAGACAATGGCCTGTGTTCTCCATGGGATAAAAATTGTTCGAGGCCTGCCATTGCTTTCTCTCTGCCGTCTCCTTCCCTGAGGCCTAAGGGCTGCAGGGCCCCACGGAAGGTCCCTGTTGCCCCCCAGGTCCCTCCCTGTTTCTCAGAAAACTCCATTACTGGCAGCCAGGGGAACCCTGCTCCCAGCTGCGCCTCTGTCCCTGAACCCTTGGCCACATGGAAAACCAAGTGGGCCTGTATTTCCAGCAGTACAAAAGGCAAGTTAGCTTCAGGGCTGGAGCAGTCCATCTGCCTGAGGCGTCTTCTCTTGTACTTTACGCCCCTTTTCTGCCACCTATTTCACTAGGGCAAGACTGACACAGAAGCGCAGCCTTGTGCTTGCTCTTTCCTCCCATCAGCTAGTCCCTAGAACTCCTTCCACCATCTGGCTTTACTCGTTTTCCAGTTTGAGCTTACTTTAGACATTGGTTTTTCATGACTATTTTCATCACACTCATGCACACAGTTATAGCATGTCTACACACACCATACGTGTACATATCACATACAAAGACACTCACATATGTACTCCCAGAACATACATGTACACGTTACATGAACACTCATATACAGGCACAGTCTCATCACATTCACATACATGTACACACACCATGCACACAAACACAAACACAGCCATATCATACACATCCACACACCACACCTACAGATATTCACATTGATACACAGGTCATAAAGTAACATGAACATGCCTATATATGCATGCACTCACATGCATCACACATGTAGCACACCACACATGTGCATGCACTCACGCACATCAGATGTGTCACACACGCACATTTTCACACATCACACATGTGCCACACCACACATGTGTGCACACACTCATGCACATCACACACATGTCACACCACACACAGGTGCACACTCACATGCATCACACCACACACAGGCGCACACTCACATGCATCACACTACCTGCATGTGCATGCACTTACATACATCACATGTACCATATCACATAAATGTGCACTCACTCACATGTATCACATGTGCCATGTCACTCATGTGTATGCACCTCACATTCATCACATGTACCACACCGCACATGTGCATGGACCCACATGCATCACACGTGCACCACACCACACGTGTGCAGGCACACATGTACCACATCGCACATGTGCATGCACTAGTATGAATCACATGTACCACACCACACATATGTGCACACACCCACATTCATCACACATGTACCACCGCAAACCCATGTGCATGTGCTCACATACATCGCATGTACCACACCACACATGTGTGCATGTACTCACAAGCCACACATTCACACCCACACATGCATGTACACTTATAGCATACAATCACACCACACACAAATTTACACACACAACAAAAATCACATCACACATATATACATACACCACACAAATACAAACTCATATATACTCAAGTCGCATCATATGAACACACATGTCCACACGTTATGCACTCACATATGTGCCATGCACACCACACACACATGCACTCACAACACAAGCTGCATCATTCATTCCAAACACAAATATATGCATACTCACAACAAAAATCTCATCACAAACGTACATACGACACATACATGTGCACTCACAACACAATCACATGCCACACCTCACGCATGTGCTGAAACAGTCACATTATACTCACACATACTCAGCACAGTCAGATCACACACAGGCATACACACAGGCACACACTTTCCTTTCGTAAGCCGAATCCTTAATTTCAGTGAAACCATCTCGGCCACAGTCTTCTGACCTTTGCTGGCCCTTAGTTTCTGCAGCCTGTCCCTTCCATTGTGAATCTTGGGGACATGCACACCAGCTCTCCTGCATCTTAGGTCTCCATGTCCAGAAGACCATGATATGGTGAGGACAATGCTTTCCTGTACCTAGTGTTGCCAACCACACCGCTGTTGGGGTCATTCCCAACAATGTCCCCTCTGCACAAGGTAGCAGCCAATCTCTCTGGCTGACTTGTCACCTCCCTTCAGTTTCTTCTTACCCCAAAGTCTCCCTCTGTCCTGAATGGGAAGCAAGTCTTTCCTGAATATGTCAGGCTGTCTTCTCTGCTACCTTCCTGCTGGTTCTTCGGGTAGTAACTTCACTCTCTGGCTGAAAAAAAATCCAGCCATTGAGCTTCTCTTTGGCAAATTGTGCAGGTCTCCTCCCTACCTGCCTGGCCCCAGGAGTCGAGCAAGTCCTTCTGCCTGTGTTCTGCCGGATTTACAGGAACCCACCATTGGCATGCCCTGTGCCCGCTTGAACATTTTTGTTTTCCCAGCCCCTTCCCCTTTGGTTTAGGACATCTTGAAAGCAGTGACTGGCCCTTATTGGCACTCAAGAAATATGTCATGAATGAATGTGCATGCAAGTAAGTGTGTCTAGGGTCCACATCTTTAGAGCAAAAAATAAACATTCATTGGATTTATTTTTCATATGTACTCAAAAAATCTGAGATATCTGTCTAGTGCCATGGGAAGTCTGCATATCCCTTCTGATAAATGGGGTCTCACACATCTTGTTGAAATCCTCCAGAGTGCTTCTGTCCTGACAAAACCCTAAGTATATTTTAGTGGCTGCTCTGCCATCTATCTTCCCAAGGGGGAGCTCTATCCTTAGGGCAAACGACATGCTCAGGTTCTACCCTCAGCCCTGCTGATGGCCCCCAACATCGCACTGTCGGGAGGTAGTCGTGTGTGCATGCCCAGCCCTGAATGCTTAGGAATGGAAATGTGATGTCGATACAAGATGATACTATTAGAAACCAGTTAAATGGGTTCCTGGTGTGTGCTTTTAATGCCTCTCCCTTGAAAAAAACTGCTCCACACCATGTCTCATTTTGTGCAGTCAATACAATCCTGATAAGACTTATCACAGCGCTCACGGCGCTGGAAGAAATTAAACATTTAGGGAACTCCTCCAGCGCCACACTGACAGAGCTCACGTAGTGCTGCTAGAATGACAGGGGCATCTGTCTGCTCTTGCCAGGCAGTAAAGCCTTCCTTGCAGAAGGTGATACGCATTCCTGAATAGCAAGATTAAAACAATAAGAAACTCCTTTATTCTACCTTTATGTTGCTTTCTCCAGGAGAGAATCTTGGTGTGCCTTCCTATGTAGGGTGCATATGCGTGTTCATGTGTGTGTGTGCAAGTGTGTGTGTGCGTGAGTGTGCGTGTGTGTGTGTGATGCGAGGGGGATGCAGCAAGCAGCCCAAATTGCTACTCAACTCATCATACACGCAGTGTGAGTCTTGAGTTTTCCAAGGCTGACTCTTCTCTTTCCTGGGCTGTTCTGTTAATTATGCTGACGTGCCAACTCCTGAAACACAAGGACAGTCTTGTCAGCAGTGGAAGGCACCTTGCACCTCTCAGCCTATTGCGGCACAACTTTAAACCGATTAATAAAACTCTTAAAAGGATAATACCGTTGGACGGAGTGCTAAGGTTTCCCTCTCTTGCTCAGGTTGTATTTTTATGAAGCTGTTTTTAAAAAGGGAGCAGGAGAAGAGGAAGGGAGAAAAAGACTTTTATAGCCTGCAGCCTCTTGTTTGCAGATTATTTGCCGAAGATGCTCAGTAGAATATCAATTGCCTGTGATTAGAAGTCCCGCCAGGTACCGCTTTGAATGGAAGAGGCGTGAGAAGTGAGAGCCTTTCCTTAGAGAAGCCACACATTGCAGCTTTGGAGAAATGGCTGAGCTGAAATTCTGCCTTCTCTGTGGGTAGAGGACAGCAGGGGGATGGGGAAGGCAGGAAGAAGCTGGGGTGATGGGCCTGCTGGGGGAGAAAGGCCCTGCTCAGGTCTTTCTGGGGAAGGAGCAGCCTGTGCCCTTATTTCCAGAGAGGGGGTCTGGGGGGAGTGGGAGTGGCAGCAAGAAAGGGCTGTGTTCTGCTGGGGGCTCAAGAAAACTGGGGATCTGACCAGGAACACATGAAAGAGCTCTGACTCTGAAAACCACAGAAAACTTCCATTAGAAGGGCTGCTCTTCAGGGGATGTTTGCGGATTCTTTTCATTTCAGTATTAATACAATGTACCCCAAACATCACATTTTTGTTTAAGAAATGATAATTGATAATGATAATGGAAATTTGATCCTATATGAGTTCAGTTCTACAAAATTGAAGCAATGCTGGTGGCTGTTCCAAAGAGAGCTGTTCCCTGCATTCACCCACCCCATTTGTTCGTCACAATAAGGAGGGCACCTGTCAAGCTGGGGAGGAGGTGGGAACGTGGGTTACCACCGAGGTCGCAGGCAGCCAAATCTTACAATCAACGTTTACAGCGACAGAGGTGCTATCACAGCACATGGTCTGTGCTTAATAATTACTGCCTGGATATTATTGCTTATGAGCAATGATAATGCCCATTCTGACATCTCATACATGTGGGATCTGACAGCCTTTGTGTCCAGATGCTTTCTCTGAGCACCGTGCTCTCCAGGGCTATCCACAGAGTAACGTGACAGTACTACAATCGTGTTAGACATATCTTCTGATTTCTACATGTAGATGCAGGGTTTTCTCTCTTTCTCAGGACCGAGACACTTGGGTCTTGTTGGCTCAGGCTCTCAGTTCAGACTTCCTAGGCTCTATGCTGTTCTCCTTAGAACAAAGTGAGCTAAGTGGCCTCGGTGTCTGCTCAGGCCCCTGCAGTGCTCCCTACCTCAGGTTCCTGTGTCTCTTCTGCCAGCTCTTGCATTCCTCTGACCTTTGCTCTCAGGACCTATACCTCAGTGTTCCTCTGACTGTGAAAGACTGAAAGACTCACCTCTGCTTCGTGAAAATACAGTTGCTGGGACCGAGATTTCAGGCTTTCATTCCATTATCTGGGTCAGCATCTTCACACCAGCCTTGAGAAATTCTGAAGTGGGTGGTCCTGTGAAGATCTAAAAACTTTTGGTCCTTTCTAGTACATTCCTCACCCTCTTTGTTCCTTAGTTCTATCTGGCTACCAACTCCTTCCAAAGCCCAGAAGTGTCCCTTTCAATCTTCTCACTTCTGCCTACCCTCCCAACAAAATGGCAGTTATTTACTCACTCCTTTCTTGAAAATACTTATTATAATCACTGAACTTGAGGGCTGCTAGGTGCAAGGCCAAAAAAGATGAATGTTCCAGGGCCCCTGATGGCAAGGTGCTCACCTTCCGGGGGAAGATGCAGGTGTTTAGCCACCCCTATACCTGCCACCATTGACCGTGTGCTACTAAATGTCACGTGTTCTTCAAGCACCAAGAACACAGTGGTGGAAAAGATAGACTGGAAGGTTAGTCACTAAGACACAAAGACAAAGTAAAGAAACTCAAGTGGTAGATGCAGGAGAGAAAACAAAGATGGTGTAAGAGGTGGAAGGATGAAGAAATACAGTGGTCATCTGATTGGAAGTCAGAAAGGTTCTAGAAAGAGTTAACATGGGTGCCGAACCTGGAAGAACCTGGAAGGCCTTCAGGAAGATCACCTAAGTGAGAAGGATGGACCTGGGTTCTGCTGAGTCCCAGTGGGAGCCTGTGTCCCAGAGAGGGAACCCTGATGCTGCCTGGGTTTCCCTCTGAGCCCTTGTCCTCTTTTGATTGAAGAACAGTTTGCCAGTTTTGGATGTCAGTGAAATTCTTCTCCACCAACGTGAGCTCCCTCCCTCCTCCAGCCTTAAACAAATGTCCTCGGGCAGGAGCTGAGGGATAGAGCCGACACACGGGCGCTGCAAGCAGTTTATTCAGCCCTTCAGGTTATACACGGACACTGGGCAGATAGGTGACGGAAGTCTCCTACACACAAAGTTAGAGTGAGTTGGAGTTGTTCACAAATTCTGAAAAATTCTACCCATAAGCGCTACAAGAAACTTGGAAGAAATTCATTTAGGACAAACTTAAAGGAGTGACTCCATGGGTCACAGATCATAGAGCTCTTTCCCCACAGGAGATAGTGTTGGCTAAAATAATCATTTACAAATAATAACCATCTGTTCAGCAAGCAGGACTGTTTCAGTTCTGCAGACTCAGAAACGAACAAGAGCAATCCCCGGCTCCCAGAGAGTACTGGGTTATATGAGAAAACAGCCACTGAAAGTGCAGCGCAGACCCCGGCATGCAGGCCAGTGGTAAGAGCAAAGGCTTTCAGACCAAAGTGTGCTTCTGCGTGGCCCTGGGCAAGTTATTTAGCTGCTCTGTGCCTCAAATTATTGATTATTGATGTTGACTAGGGATAATAGTAGTGCCTTATCAAGTAGTTGTAAAAAGTAAAGCATTTTAACCAATGCCTGGCCCACATGAGGTGTTTGCTAGGTAAGTATTGACCACATCTCGGTACATGCTAGGCGATGGGAAAGTAGTTAATGGAGCTCTGCCCCAGAGCTGAAAGAGCCTTCCTGATTAAGTGAGCTTGCAATGACTCCAAGCACAATGACTAAAGATCTACAGATACTCATATGAACCAAAAGTCCTGCAGTGGAGTGGAGGTATTATGTCTGTTTTAATTTGCCCAGGAGAAAATTAAGGCATTTCGGAAGTTAAACATTCAAGGTCATCTCACTAGAAACAGAACAAAATTCCCTTCCAAAGCCCCTGCATCTTCTCAGCACTTCGCTCTGATGAAGATGCAATTTTGGGAGGAAAGCTTCATGCTTAATTCTGGAGGGGAAGCAAGATATTTGGGATAACTGTGCCCACCCACAGGACGTCTCTTGGTACCAAGGTCAGAGGAGAAATCATATTCGGATCCAGGGCAGGATTCTCTCCTTCTACTTCTGTCGTTTGTGGAAGGAGCACCGTGTGCACAGGACAAGGGGGCCCCTGTTTGCTTCCCTGTTGTTGGCCCCGCCAATCCCCCAGGAGGCTGCAGTCTGAATCCTGTCCTATTTAATAACAGCAATGTAGGACGTGGCCTTTCAGAACTAGGTCATACCTCTGCTGTGCTACAAACACGACTCCTGTTTGGTGACATGAGGTTTGGGAGGAAACAAGTGAAGTTTGCCTTCCCATGTAACGTGTAGCTCCACATACCAGATCATTGTCTTGGGGTGGGCACACCAGGGTAAGAAAAAATGCTTCAAAAAAAAACCCAAGCAGGCAAGACCCTGTTTGGGCCCATTTAAAATACATTTGATACCAATTGTTTTCAGAAAAATATGTCAACATACATAAAAGCACACACATATGGCCATACCCAGAGCATCTGGCCACAGGTAAATGTGTAGATATGTGTCCTTTGGTGTATAGACATCACAGAATGTCTGCAGAGAAAGCTCTGCCTCTTGGAAAGGACCCAGTGCCCAAGATTTCCTTAGGAGGCACACAGGTCAGAGGTGCCATGGTTTTCAGGCACCCAGTCGGTATGTCCCAAGAGCACCTTTCCAGAACCAGCGCTCCTCCTGACGCAGAGAAATTGAACATGTTTGTCCCCGGAGGGAGCTCTGGTGTGTCGTGCTTCTCCAGGAGGACAAAAACTCAACCTGAGCTGTCACCACGCCATCCCAGGCTCCCATCCCCGCTCCCATCCTTTTCCTTTGTCCTCCTTTACCTGGCTGCACTTTTTGATCTTCGGTGTGACAAATTTCAGCTGCCACTAATACTCATGTAGAGCATGTTTCTCTTTCCCTTTGGATGACTGTGTGCTCAATGAAAGACTTTCCAGAGACAGCTCCCTGAATAGAAATGTACGCGAGACAAACAAAGCAGGCGGCTCACACCTCCCCACCCAGGCTCGGGAGTTTAAAAAAGCCCATGTCGCCCTAGAAATGAGGCTATTAAGGTGTGACACAAGTCTCGCTTTCAGGCAGAGGCTTTTTAAAGTGCTGCAAAGCCCAATCAAGAGGAGATGAAAACTTCAGTGTTTCAAGATAGCCAACTCTTCTGCTGATGAGGGAGAACATGCCGGACGCCAGTGGAATGAGAAGCAGGCTCCTGGCAGGCAGTCAGCAACCTGGCGGAGAGAGCTGGCAGCCCCCGCTGTCACCTCCTGTCTATCTCCTTTTCATTTCCCCACAGCTTCAGAGCCAACAAAGATGCAGGTGGGCAGGGAGACACCGCCACAACCCACACCCCTCTTCTTCTAGGACCCTGGGGAAATCCCAGGCAAAAGCAGGGAGCACCACCAGTCTGGCAGCTACTGGGTTTGAGAACTGCTGATAAAATCTCACTTTCAGGTTGAAGTCCAGATGCCTGGATTTCATTCCTAGAAATAAAATTTCCTCTATAAGCCTGACTTTGAAACCAGGATAATCAGGGTTTAAAACCTGTCTGCTAATGTTTCATTTCATCCCCAGACCTCACTTTGCTCATTTGCAAAATTCCTGCTTTTCAAAATTGCAGCAAGGAATAGAGGAAATGTTTTATACATAGTGCTTCACAGTAGAGAACCAATATACATGAGCCTGTGTGGTGTTTTCAAATGGCAAGAAAACAAAGGCAGGGACTTCCAACCAGTAGGTCAGGACTCTATTAGATTGCAAATAACTTCCGGTTCCTGCATTGGTTGAGTTGAAACTGAATTTCTGTCCTTTCTCAAAGGCTTATCTGGTAGACTGAATGCCTCTCTCAGGCAGGGCCAGCTCTGCCAACCTCCTTCTTCCAAAACAATTCCGTCTCCTAAGATTTCCAGGGAGTTGCTGGAAGGAAAATAGAGATGACTTCAGCCAACAGCAGTGCCCTCTGTCTTGCTAGCATTTTTCTGCCTAAAATCTCTCTTGAATTAGGGTAATACCCATATTATTTCTTCTCAGAAAGATTAGGGACCTGTTTCTTAAAGAATCAGAACCTCAGTTATGTCTGGGGTCTTGGTGAACAGATGAGCCTGCCCTTTTCTGTGACTTTCTTTGAAAGTATCAGAAGCACTTCCCCCTGAAATATTTGAATACCCAAGGCTTTCTTCTTTGAGCCACAAGAAATGGTCTATTCATAGGAGATTGTAGCAGGTTCATGCTAATGGAGATGATGAAGGTTTGTGGTTTTCTGGTTCTTTAATGCACACTTCTTTATTCCCTCTCCTGGTTCCAGCAATGGGTGTCACAGCTAAACACAGGTTTGTGAGTCTAGGAAGTTGGATATCCTGTGTGTGCCTGGAGAAGACTTAAGCAATGTTTCCACAAGGTGCTGAGAGACAGGTCTAGCTCTGCCTTTTTAAATCCAGATAATCTGGAAATGCTAACTTCACTTTATAACTACAGGTGAATCATTCAGTGATGAGTGCAATTTGGAAAATGACGTTGCTGCATTCCCTACTCTGTTTATAAAATACAAGCCAAAAGCAACCTCAAGAATCTATCACTGTCCTGTCCTCCACTCTCTCTAATTCTTTCAGTCCTGGAGGAAAAGGAGATCGTACATATTCTTTCTGTTTTGCATAGTCTGAGATCTGATAGGGGTGATGTATTTTGTACAAGGTGTGAGTGAGGGCACTTCAGAATCCATGCCTGTAGTGTCACGACTGGGCCCACTGATGATCCTAGAAATGCCAATGGAAGCTTATGTGTGCCTGCGTGTGTTAATGTGTGAGCATATGTGCATGACTAGGCATATGTGAGTGTCTACAAGAGCCTGTGTGTATGTGAGCATGTATACACATGTGTACACAAGTGTGGGTGTGAGTATGTGACTGTGCATGAGTATGTGTGTATATATGAGCATGTGTGCCTAATGAGTGAGTATGAGCATGATTGTTCATGGAGACATTTGCACACTAGTATGTGACTGTGTGTATGTGCTTGTGAGCACACACATGTGCCTGTATACACTCATTGGTGTTTGCTGGAATCCCTTTCTGTGGTCTGTAGCCAATGCCAGACAGAGTTCCTGGGACAGGAGTGGGGGAGGTAAAAGGAGAGCATCATCCGAGTAGATGTGTGATCTAGACTTGACATGAAAACAAATGACCCCTTTTAGAAAGTCCTTTTCCTCTCTCTTATTTGCACTGGGAGCAGCCTCCTGTTCACCTGAGACTGGGCTTACCTGGAGAGTAGAGGAGGAACACCTTGCTCACTCCCTACCCTGCCAAGAGCCCATCAACTTTGCTATCAGCTGGCCCTGCCCGGGATTTCTCCAAATACCTGCAATCCCTCCAAATAGCTCTTTAAATAAAAGGGGGAGGGCACCGTGGTTCACCAGTCTATGAATGCTGGACTTTAGCTTCCTCTGGAAACTGACCAATGAACTTGGCACACAGAGGCTCTGAGAAGGCGTACAGAAGGCAAGCGTTGCTCAGTTATGTTAAGACTTACAAGCTTTTAGACAGACACTTCAGAGACAGGAAGTCCACTTAATCATTCAAACTTTTCCCTCTGTAGTGTCTCACAGTACATGTTTTTAGGTGTAGGGGCATATTTTATTTTACTTTCTGGTTGTGGAACACAGAACTCTCCCCCTCATCATTTACATCACAGTCCGCAATATCCCGAGATGCTCAGTAGGGCTCTTTCCAATAGGACACGGAAGAAATGTGAAATAACATAAAGTAGTACATTGCAGCTAAGTACTATGTTTAGTAAAATGTCCCATTTCATGGTCAGACGTTGTAGCATTTAGAGCTCAGACAATGGAACGGAAGCTTACCTTTCAGCAACTCCCAGCCGGCTCTGCCTACTTTATTCCATTTCCTCTACAGTTTAGCTGAATATATTCAAGAAAACAATTAAAAATGTTTCAAATCATTGAGAGTGAGGAGAGGAGGTAGAAAAAACAATGACTGTGTCCCCTTCCCCAATTCCAAAAGAGTGGGACATCAGGCACTGCTGGACAGACATCATTGGACCCTGTGTCTCTCTCGCTCACAGTATCCCCTCTCTGGTGCCTGCATGCACTTGCTCCCTCCTGGCTCACTGGGCACTCTGTGGATTCCAGCCGAATTATCTCAAGTGGCAAATAGACTCTAAAAGGAGAAGTGTAATGCAGCTTACATTACCAGGGTGAAAATTTCATTTTGTTCCTTGTCTGATGCCATTCAGGATCATTCTCTGTGCTCAATAGGCAATAGAAATATATCTGTCGGCAGAAAGCCAGGCTCCAACGCAGTGTCTGGAGGATGGGCTGGAAGGAGGGAGTCATTGTGATTTGTGCTTACTCCCTTCTACCCTGCTCCTGCCAATTAGAGAAGGAAGGGAGCCAGCCCCCCCACCATAAATAATAATAGTAACCTCTGAAATCCCCCTGCTTCGGAGCATGGCTCTGTTCGCATTGGCTGCATAGTCCATAGGCTTGCATCCTTTCAGTGATTCTCCAGAGCAGTTGGAAAATAATGAGAGGAAGTTGGGGTGCGTATAATAGAAGGCCTTCTGGCAGAAGAACCAGGATTTGTCTGTAGCCCCAATGTACAGAATTAAAACCTACTCTGTCCCTCCGTCTGACTCTAGTGCCCTGTCCCAGCAACTTCGGACAGTGGCCCTGACCTGTCTCCACCCATCCTCTGAGCATTTGCCTTATTCTGCAAACCTGAGATTATCAAAGTTTACCTGCCTTTTGGCTGCTGTCTCTCAGTGTTCTCTCCGCCAGATACATTGGACTGGCTCTGCTTCACACAACACCTTTAATGACTGATCAGACTGTTTCCACTGAAATCTAAGGCAATGGCTTACCTAAAAGAAAGAGATGATCTCTAACAGTAAACTCATGTAGGAGAGTGCATGTAGGGAACAGAGAGAACTTCCAAGGCCCTGCAAAGAATGGCCAATGGGCACCTGTTTGTGTCAAGTTTGATATAAATAATAGCATGATTATTAGTACCAGTCTCTGGAGTCATGTTAGGTGGACTGGAGTCTTAGCTCCGCCAGTTTTTTTCTGTGTGACTCTGGGGAAGTTCTTCATCTTGGTCTACAAAATTGGGCATAATAATATATCACACACTGCATGGCTCTTATGAGATTAAACAAAATAGTCTTTGTAAACACTTAGCACAGTGCCTAGCTCATTGTAAACACTTCAGTAAATTAGCTCTTGATACATGGCAATAATAGGAGGTCGTATAGTATAAAGGCAAATTTCAAAGACTTGGGGATCAATGGAACCTGGATTTGAACTTTGGCTTTTGTTATTACTGACTGTGGGATTATAAGCAATTTGTTTAACTTCTTTTAAACATTGGCTTCTTCACTGGTAAGCAGGGATAACCATATCTCCTTCCTTTGGATTGTTGTAGAGGCTGAAGAATCATGTGTTTGAAAATACCTCGTAGCTAGGAGGCATTCAATAACTGTTCAGAGAAGGGGAAAACATCCTCTGAGCAGATCGCTTGGAAAAAAATGACAAGGATTCTTTTGGGCATTTAGATGTGTGCATTTCAATAATGGACTTGCTTAGTGGCTCTGTCCTAAGGCTATCTATCAACTCTTAGAGCACTTCTGTGCGGCACAGCACAAATGTGTGTAATGGTGTCTCGATTTTATTAACAAAGAGAGTGTCCCAAGCACCAGTCAATATAGCACAATCAAGCACAACTCTAGATAGATTGTTTTCTTCCTTTAAAGCAGTCATTTTAAAATTATATTTGCATCTCTCTTTTTCAGGTGGGAACTAAAATAGAACATTATTATGATATTCAAAACAGTGAAGCTTCTCGGAATAAAGGGACTGTGAAGCTCCATTTGCCCCTCATCACCTTGCCACTGCACCTCTAAGGACCCACAGGAGGCAGTTTACAATGCAAGGTTCCAAAGACATGGAACTTTCCTAGACATTTACAATGCACAATATGGATTAATACTGATGTCCTGTGTCTTAGATTTATTAACATGAGGTCATGTCAGACAATCCTCATTTCCTACTTGACAGTGTTTTCCAGAGACATGCAGGCACAGTGAATTGGTGTTTCAGGGATACATTTTACAAGGGCTTTTTATAATAGCTCTGCTGAAATAATGAAGAAATTTATGCTGAATACTAGTAAAATGAGGTGCATTATTAAGTGGATGAACAACTGTAGCCAACAGGTACTGAGTGATGGTCTGATTGATTGATGTCAAGCAGTGAGCTGCAGACCCACCAGACATTGGCTATGTCTTGTATCATCAACTGTTTCCATTCAGCAACCTAGATGAGGACATAGAGGTGATACTTATCAAACTGGTAGGTGCCATGGAATTAGGAGGAAAAAGAAATGTATCAAGGTGATTGAATGCAGAAACATCTTGTCAGGCAGGAGGCATGGGCCAAATACATGATGTTGAGATTTATTAAGGAGAAAAATTCATTATCTTATAATTAAGTTCAAAAGTAAATTATTCAAATACAGGTCTATGCCATTCTTATATTAGATTAAGGCATGGACTTGCCTACTGCAGGAGATAGGGATTCTTTCAGAGGTCCTACAAGATGACATTGGGGAAAAGACCATTAAGGACAATGTGTTTCTACAGAGGATGATTTCAGAATTGGTAAGAGTTGGTAATTATTTATACTGTCAATGGTGACAGGGAATCAGGAACATACAATATCTCTTCACTCATTCCCTCTGAATATATCTCTCAGGAGGCTATAGCATATGTTCTTTAATGGTCCAAGCTCCAGGCTCACCAGGAAGGATGAAATACTGTCTTTACTACTTACCAGTACTACATCTTTAGGCAAATTACTTAACTTCTCTGTGCCTCAATCTCTGCATCTATGAAATGGGCATATATTTGAAGTTACCTATCTCGTAGGATTCTTGTGCAGATTCAGTTCAGTAATGAGCATGAGTTATTATTTTGACTGTTTTTCATTAGGTGCACAGTCGGTTGAGGTCAGAAGGACAGGTACTTTATTCCTTTGGATGAAAGGTGGTTAACATCAAAGGAAGAAATATTGGCAGCTTGTGGCCAAATCTGCAGGACGTGGAGCAAAGTGGATCTGGGTTTAGCAAGGCTAACCACTGAAGGAGAGTCTCAGGTACCTGGCTAGTACACTTTAAATTCCTTGTGTTTGAGATCAGAATGGAGAGTAGAGAGAACATCAGGGTGGAAATCGTTATAAGGTTAAAGAGTCTGTGGTCTGAGAAATAAGGGGACACAGAGGTTGGAAATTAGGTAGAAGTTAATAGAGCAAAAATTTCATTTTAGCAGGAGGGGAGAATGAAAGATACTGATTTTACTATGTGTTACCTATATCTTACAAGAGTAAGCTATCTCCCTCTTTTAATTATGTAAACTTAAAGCATTCATAAATGTTTCCTTACTGTAAACAAGTCAGACAATATCTGGAATGGCATGCTCACTGCCACATGGCACTCTGAGCGGTTCGAATGGGCGTGCGCTGAGCAGAAAGGCGCAGCGACATGAGGCCTGTTGTGTGAACTGCAGCAGGATTGCCGGGAGCATTCTTTGGAGGGACTCACAGCCATGTCCACCTCAAATATTTGCAGGACAGTCTTGTGAAGGAAGAGCGACTAATCCTTGCTCAATGTGCTGCCGAGGATCACAGGAGAGAAGTTCCAGGGAAGGCGGTTGAATTCTCAAATCAAAGTCAATGAAATGCCAGGCAGGGAAGCCCCCATCTGAAGTAGGGTCGATTCCCACAAGTGGGCAGAGCTGTAGAGGGCATTTCTGCATTGCCTGCTTTGTTGAACTAAATGAGGATCTTCAAACTTTTCCCAGATGTGATTTACGAAGATGCACACCTTAAACATAATAATGTTATGAGGCATTGTTCTTCCAATAATATATTAAAAAAAACTTTTCCTAAACATAGCAGTCTATATTTTTATGAAAAATACTAGGAGACAGTTGAGTAAGCCCCAGGAATTTGGCTGTCACTCCAACACATCAGTGACATCTTTGGAACTGCTCTCTCCCTGCTGGCAGATGCCGAAGTCATTACTAAGCAAGCTGCAGTTCTCTGCCGAGCCAGGAGGTGGAGCTGGTCTACGAGGTCCCGGAGGGCACCACCAGGAGGCCTATGTGATGGAACTGAACACGGGAACTCTCTGAATGGATTGGCAGCCATAAAGGAATGTGCAGGCTAATCGGTCGCCATCTGTCTTCATTTTGCTAACCCCCTCTGTTGGATGCCACCAGCAGCTCACTTCCTATATTATAAACATCCCCAATCAGTCATTTCTCTGCCCGCTGTCACATATTTGTGGCATTAATGCTGGCTGCTTTATCACAGATTGGACTTCATTTCAGGCATAACTCTCATATACTGTGGTTCTGAGATCTTTATAGCCACATTACGGTATATGACTGAGTTGTGATTACACATCAGCTCTGTAAGGCCACAGACGGTGATTTGGCCTCCTTATACCCACCTGCCACTCCTGCCCTCTGTGGGCAGCTATAGATCATGCTACAGACATGGAAAAACTGGGGTCTTTGAGAGAGAGAGAGGGAAAGGACAGAGGGGCAGGCATATCCTCACCTGTACTCAGGGTCGACCAGGGTTATTCCACAGAACGGAAATCTCTCTGTTTTTTTTTGGCAAAGTGACCTGACAGATAGGAGAGTTAATGGAAGGAAACGAGGTGAGAGGAAGAAGTCTATACTTGAACTGACATTTCTAGAGAGCCCCCAGATATCAAAGCTGATAATGCAGCTAATATGTACATTTTCTGTATCTTATGTCAAATCAGGAATGAACATTAGTCTTTCTACTTGCTTTCTGCATCATGCTTGCCACACATAAAATTGCTTTTCTTACAGAAATAAAAAAATAACTTTTTCCATTGCATTTGAGTTTTTGTGGCTTCAAAAATGGACCCTGGGGATTATAGTCACCAGGAAAGTGGTAAAAATTCTCTCTCTGGAAGTTCTGGTGCCATCGTTACAGAGTTATACCTGGCCAGTAGGTAAACATTCATGGGGCAGAGGAGGGAATAAGATGTAGAGCCTGATGGGGCTCTGGGTTATTGCTAGAAGAGTATGGGCTTTGGGACATGATACATGCCTAGTCAAAGAAAATGTTCTTTTCATTCTGGAAAAACTCAAATGTTCATTCCTCAGTCATGCTTTCTTCTCCTTAGTGACAGCAGCACTAGAAGAGTGCTCATCCCCTGGGTGGGCAGTGCCTGCTCATTTTTTCAGAATTTGCAAGTCTCAGAGGCTTGTCACACACCCCTGGTCTCCTCTCACTTCCAACGGCTGCTCAGGGCTCCAGCACCTCCAACAGAATGGTCACCTCTTCCTATGTCCATTTATTTCTCTTCCTCCTTACTCCTGAATGTTGACACCGTTCTTTCTCTTGTTTCCCAAAGAGGTATGCCCACATGCTGGTGGAGTTACTTCGGGGAACAGGAGAATGCTAGTTTGACCCCAGCCATGGCTCTTCTGAAACCCAACACCTCTGGTGTCTCCTGTTGTTTCCCCTTTCTGGGCCTCTGGGTCCTCTCTAATTCCAGGACCCAAGCTGCCCCTTCATGCCCCTGCTCTGCTCAAGGGAGACAAATCAACTATCTTAGCTATCTTCACTCCCCATAGAGACCCAGGCTTTGATATTATTATGGAGAACTTCCCATCCTCATGACCTCAAAAGCTCCTCCTAGACTAGATCCTGACACTTACTCTGAAAACCCAAACACCTTCTATAGCACTCGTCAGACACCCTACTCCCACCCTGCTCCCACCTCACATCCCTGCAGAAAACCAGCTTTACTTAGGATGGACCCGCCTCAACCCCAATGATGCAAAAAGTGCCGCTGCTTCAAATCTCCAGCCTTGAGAGGTCCCCTATCTTCAAGAACCTAGTGTCTTACAGCAACAGTATTTTAAATATGGGCAGGATCAACCCAGAATGAGAAAAATGGAGGAAGAATGGAGACCCCTCTGCTGCCTGTGAGCTGTAGACCCTACACGAATGCAAGTAAATGACCCAGTCTTTTTTTTTTTAAGAACCTCAACAATAGCCGTACTTGCAAATTTAAGTAGCTGTTGCTAAAGCTAACTTAGCAATGAGCTATGCTTTAGAGTGGGACAGCCTGAGTTTTAAATGTACGAATCACCACGTACCACTTTTGTTTTCATTTTAATCTGGACAAGATTCCATTTCCTCATCTGACAAAGGGAAAGCAAATTTCCCTCAGCATCGACAGAAAGAACAGTCAGTGAATACCTTCTGAGTCCTGAGGACATTTTTTTGGTATGCTGTTGACACACAATCATTTGTACATTGATATTACATGTAATAATCAATGTCACAATCCCCCAGTCACTGCTTTTCTGCTAGGCAAACGCCTCTAACATCAGCATGCAGCCTCTTCTCAGATACTGCCCAGCATAGGGTAATGTAGCGCCTCAGAACTAGGCCTAGCCTGGAAGCCCCCATCTCGCATCCCTGTTTGCTGGTCTTCTCCTGCTCGGTCTGTGAGCCATGACTCCTGCTTCCTTGCAACTGAGCTTCTCAGGAAATGCAACAGAAGGGATACCCTTTAGGACAATGGCTCCAATGCTGCCCTGCTGTCGTGAATGTCCCTTTCTTCAGTGTGGGGCCGTCTCTCTTTGATGACCTCAAACGCATTACTAATCTATTTCCACAGAGCTCAGGACACTGTGCTGGAAAAGGGCTCTCAGCTCCAATGGAATGGATTATGTTCTATGCTTTTCCAATTGGATTTGGATCCCTAAGCCAAGCACTCCTGTGCCCTGGAAAGTGGAGAGGTGGTCTCTGCATCCTGGATTGAACTCATTGAAAAGCATTGTGAAGCCTCATGACAGCACCTCACACCCCCACAGGAAAAACTTTCTATTATCTCATCCCTTAGCCCTCCTAGCAAATAGATATTAAAATATTAAATCTGTCTAAGATATCTTCTTCATAAAATATTAAGGGGAAATGTCTGTGTTAACAATGTTTTAACATGAAATAATAAACAAACTACAGTAATTGGATATTTTTCTTCTGAAGGTCAGATGCTGCCACAAACATCAGCCTGGCAAATGTGCAATTCAGAAGAGGAATCACACCTTACATTCAGACACTGTGCTCTTCCGTGTTCAAAAAACATTCTTTAAGCATTCATTAGTTACTCCACCAAATATCCGAGGAGGTGTGGATTCATGGCTGCTTAACGCAGATGGAGATGCGAGGTGTGGATTCATGGCTGTTTAACGCAGATGGAGACACAGGGAGAATGCGTGACTGAGTCCCCACGTCAGACAGCCATTCTGTGCCTGGCATTTTAGTAAAATCCTCACAAATGAACCAGTAATTAGTCCTAAGTGGGCCAAGAAATCAAGAGTTGTTTGCCTAAATTTCATAAATATTTCTTCTATTCTTTGACCTGGATTCCGTAGTTGATCCCCTGAGACACATTTGCACTTCACCCCTAAATTAAATATATGTGTTTGTTCCCAGAGTCCCTGGCTAGAGGATGTCTTAAAGGGGTTCTCCCTCTGCCTAACGATGGGGATGACTTGGTTTTGAGGCCTCATTTCAGTACCACAGTTTTTTCCCGAAAGCCAGAAAAGTAGAAAGAGGAGTCCTGCTAGGGCAGGACATGGCCCTGTGACACCCACTGGAAGGAGTTCCATCACATGGTGGCATGTGCAGGCAGACAGCTCAATGATGAACTGATTTCAAACCCTCTGTGCTGACACCCCTTGAGTCATAGTGTGTGTCCCTAGGTCCCTGCTCCCTGCTCTTCTTAAGGACTTAGGATGTGCCCAACACAGAAAGCCACCTGCAACCATTCTCTGCAGTATGCAGCATGAAAAGTGAGCTGATCACCATCTGACTTTTATGGTCTGCGACTGATACAGCCAGAATTTTTCTAATAATACTTTGCCTTTATATCCCAGGATTGCAGAGCAATTTACAAAGATGAATTAGAAGCTCTTCAGAACCCCCATCCTTGGTGGAAGCAGGAATGGAGCTGTGAGAGGGGAGTTAAATGAGGCTCCCCTGAGAGCAGGGAGTGAGGATTCTAAGTGAGGGCTTATCTGGCTGTAACTGAGAAGAAAACCCTGTATCCCATTAGTAGTCAATGGAGAAACAATATGTCATCTGATATTCAGAAAGGATTCAATGGGGAGGAAGTCATGAGGCTGTGTGTGTTTACTTTTTTATTTGAAAAATGATGTAAATACCCAAATTTGTTACTACCCTCAGGGTCCTGGCAGGATGCCTGAGTGATCTGTAATTTTGTGAGATTACAGTTTGAATCACCCCAGAAAGGGTCATATCGCTTTTCTTATTCCCTGACCCAGAGTTTCCCTTCTGTGGCTCTTGAGCAGTCAAGGGTAACCTTGGTGCATCTGACCCTTTGCTGTGTGACAGCATGAAGAAATCCCACCCCCACCACAGCACCACTGAGCCCGCAGCTCTGGGATGAGTTTGGCAAAGAATAGGGATGATGGCAGAGAAAGGACTCTATCAGGCCATTGAGGAAGCACAGCTGCTGAGGGGTTGGGGGAGGGACAGGGGAGCTGCAGTGACGTTCTGTTTTGTTCCTGCAACCAAGGCACAAATTAAGGCAAAATTAGAGACTTTCTTTGGGCAATTGGACGGATGGGAGGAGGAGGAGGAAGACGTGGAAATAGAGCTTTTAAGGACAGCGATTTGAGAACATCTGAGACAAATCTGTGGTTGATTCTTTTTTATTTTTTTGGTGGATTAGTGACTTTCTGTTTGGATTCAGCAGGGGTTTCTCCCCCTTCCTTTCCCTTTTTGTACCATGCACATGTAAATGTGATTGAGAATTCTTTCGTCAGATCTGCTGCCTCTGCAGCCTTCCTGCCAGCTGGCCTGACTGGGGGGACCCACACTGGTGGCTGATTGCGACTGACAAGTTCTCCCAGGCTTTGTGGGAGAAAGTTTGCCTCTAGAGACACTTGCAGACCCTCCTCTGGGCTTTAGTGTCTGGAGGGAAGAGGGCACAGAGAACAGCCAGGGAAACTGAAATGCTCTGAGCACAGAGGTGCCCAGTCCACCACCACCACCATGTATGTGACTTCTCCATACAGCGTACAGCGGCTGACACCGGATGTGTCTTCTGTTACTGCACACCACTGGGTGCAGAATCCCTGATCCCCAACATCCATCATGAAAAGTCACGTATCCACATTCCTCCTTCGTCTTCAAGCAGGGAATTTCATGAAGACACAGAGACATAAAAAATTCTTGCCCACTTTAGAATCACTAGTTTATGGAGAACTTTGTCATCTGCTTCTCTGGTTTAACTCATTGCCACCATTTTGTTCACACTTTTTCCCTCACCCCGACTTCAAGTAATATTCATTTGCTGGGTTTATTTTCCCTACAGTCTTTTCTTCTTCTCCCTGGTCAAGCAAATTCTCACCATTTGAAGCAAGAACTAACTTAAGACTCACATACTTCATCGCTTTCTCTCCAGTGACTAAATGAATCACCTTTACCAATTGTTGAGCACAGAAGTCGATGAGATTACATTCTAGTATAGATAATCTCTCCTGTGTGTGTGTGTTTTTAACTTAGTCTTTAAAATAACAGTTAAGTCTTCTTCCGTCTAGACTCAGGGTCATACAGCTGCATATGTGCAAATTTTCTGTAGGGGTCACTTTTTTGAGTAATTGTAATAGCCTGAGATGTTTCTCAAGATCCTCACTTCCTGGTATGCATGATCTTCCCGTGAGTGTGGACTGTGATATTAACTCCATTGTAACAAGGAGAATGTGGCAGAAGTGATCTCGTGTAATCATTCTAAATGACTGACTTTGATCTTGGGTGCTCTCTCATGCAAACTTGGATTGTTCACCCTGGGTGGAGGGGTGCCCGTGCCCTGCTGTGAGGTCACTCTGTGGAAAGGCACACTTGGTAGCAATCAGAGTCTGCCACCCATCATGTGAGTGATCTTGAAGCAGATCTCCTTGCTCTCAGTTGAGCCTTCAGTTGAGACCACCATTCTGGCCAGTAGCTTAATTGCAGCATCATGAGAAAACTTTAACTGGTACTTAGACCCAGAAATTGTGTGAAATAGATGTTTAGTGTTTTCAGCTGCTTAATTATTTCATGGTAATAGAAAACTGATAAAGTGGCTACTCAGGCCTCTATTCTCCTTGTATGGTACTTCAAAGAAACAGACTATAGTTTTCTCAATAAGAAAATATACAACCAACTGCAGACTATTTTTTTTTTTAAATTTTTAACTCTTTGGAAGGAGGCATCTATATTACTGGTCTCACATTGGTTATATATAAAGAAGAGCAACTCAATTATTGTAAGAGATCCCAGGAAATGCTCTATATCAAATTAAATTCAATTTACTTATCATATAAGTAAAGGTGAATTCTCAGTTAGGAACTAGGGAGCAGGTATAAGCACACAGGGAAGTTGGGGGCACTAAACAGCACAAACCACACACAGGCACTATTCTGTGTGCTTTGTCATTCACACTCCATTTAATCCTCAAAAACACAATATGGCCTATGTGCTATTATTCGCTCCATTTTACAGATGAGGCAACTAAAGCACAGAGAGTTTAAATACATTTTCGATGTTGTATAGCTAGTAAAAGCCTGACTTCGGTGCCCATATCTTTTTATCACAAATTCAAGTTATTAAATCAGGTCTAAGATTCACAAATGTTAGTTGCTTGAAAAATTGATGAAGGACTAGATGTGAAAGGACTTTGATATTATAGTGTATGCTTAAAAGCTTAATCCCATGTATATAAGCCTTATTTTGACAATGATAACACACATACATATACATGTGTAATTGTATCCTGAATGTTCCGGAGCACCCAGTTCAGGCTCTATTTCTTTATTACTATGCATCGGAGACAATGGAAGGAAGTAGGTCAGTCCAAGAAAAAATATGGTGATTGTCAATGTCAAAGAACAGTTAGCCAGAGATCAGGACAAGTAAAATTGAAATTAAACACATTAAACCACATCACTATCTTTAGAGGGTGGTCCATGAGTAAGAGAGACCCAGAATAGAGGATGAATTACCACAAGGACTTGAAAATGCAACACTTCGGTCATGTTTGCTATATACAAATACATGTAAGTGATTTATGTGAAGTCCCGTTTGATCTGCATACCACCAATGGCATGATTACAAAAATTATCTCCATTTCATAAATGAAGAAATTGAGGCATAGAGAGATTACTATTAGTCTTAAATCACAATTGGTAAATAAATAGAAGAGCCAGGACACCAATCCAAGGTGGCTTGAATGGAAGAGACTTCCTTCTACCCACTACATTAAATTTTCTTGACAATAAAGTTGCTGACAATAATACCAATAAGCTAAGGCTATGAAGCCATTTGAGGACTAGGAATAGCTATCTCTTGTTGTCTTTTAGAAATGCTGAACCTGAGTGGTTTAGGAACACAAAACCCAAATGTAACCAGAGCGATCTGACATCTTGTCGACCTGATTCCACTTAGAATAAGGACAGCAACCAAGAGGAATAGGAAAGTTCAGGAATAAATACTCTCTTCATCCTGGTAGAATTTTGCTAAACATCAAATATTCAACATGCTTTCTAATTTCTGTTATGGGCCTGGACATTGGACTAGGTACTGTAGGTATATAATTCTATAACTCAGGGCAACGTGAAATCACGGCTAAATGAGGCAAAGATATGAAGTGCTGAATGGTTTCTGAGACACAGGCCACTGTGAGCTGGTGTTATGTGTTTCATGTGCTGGACAGGAGTCTCCCTGAGTGAGCGAGAGAGGAGAATGGTGCATGTAAAGGTGTGGATCTCATTCTCACCATGTGAGGTGGAACGTGGCACAAACAAAGCCTGAGCACATTATGGGGAGGGAGGCGGTCTGCATCCTGGGGCTGGTGGGCAGCTGCTGACAATGTTAAGGAGATGGGTGATGTGATGAAAGCAGTATTTAAGGGAAATGAGGAAAAGGGAGTTATACAGGAAACCATGCCATATTTAACCTACAAAAAAGGATCTACGTGTAGGCTCCTGTTCTGGACGGAGACCCTGGGCTGAGCCAGGAGACCCAGGGTGTCATGAGTGTCCTGACTCTCACAGTTGGGGTGCGTTTGAACAGGGCACCATTTTTCTCTGGAATGCACTTTTCCATCATCATCATGTAAGAGGGTTGGAGATTATCCTGAAGTCCTTCCAGCACCAGCATTCTCGATGCTTGCAGGTTTACACCACTGCTCCAGTGGATTAGTGTTGAATCAAAAGCTGCCCTGTAACTGCAGGTCCTGCTGCCTGGGCCCTTCTACCGCATACGTGATGGTGAAAGCAGAGGACTTCTCTTTCCAGTCCACTTCATCCCAAATCCCAGTCATTGTTTCCTGTTTAGTACCTTCCCTGTTCTAGGTGCTGAATATGACACACACACTCAGGAAGCACAGTCCAGCCCCATCACCTTTGTTGAAAGTTTTCTCACACTTACTCACCTTACATACCTCGGTACACACACCTCACATTCATACTCACACCCCTCACACAGGCACCTCACACAACACCTCACACACCTCCCGCATCCACACATCCCCCACACAGCCCTCATGTACTCCACATACACACACTTGACACACGCACTTCACT
Source organism: Solenodon paradoxus (assembly GCA_004363575.1). Taxonomy (NCBI): domain Eukaryota; kingdom Metazoa; phylum Chordata; class Mammalia; order Eulipotyphla; family Solenodontidae; genus Solenodon; species Solenodon paradoxus. Next base: position 52,527 of record RJWH01005309.1, on the reverse strand, counting down.
CACCTCTCACGCCCTCCTCTCACCCCACACACACCTCACTCACCTCTCACGCCCTCCCCTCACCCCACACATGTGCCTCACATGGTTTTCACACACAGCCCCACAAATACCTTCCACACTTGATGGCAGGCGAATGCACAGTCTTTTTTTGCCCTAGCCTCACTGCTGAGGAGAAAAAAGTGACGTTTCCAGAAGCCTTCTTGTTTCCTGCCCAGTGATCCATAGCTCAAGGTCTGAGGCTTGAAGTCAGGCAAGATGGGGTAATAGGTTGATGCCCATGAAAGTAATCCATCTCTAGATTCAGAAAGTAAGGAAGAATGACTTTCCCAAGCAAAATCCCAACAAATAATAAATGCCATCTTCCAGAGCAATAGTGGGAACCTCATAAATTCAGATATTCCCTACTGCCTGGGATTAGTAGCATGCTCTAATCCTGATACTGGAAACCTGTCTCCTAAGGTGACCTGTGAATATGAAAATTCTGTAGTCCAGACTATTTTGCTCAGCCCCTGCCTCCACCTCACCTCCGTTGCTGGGGTCATGAGCATGAAGGATAGACATCTGCTCTACCCCAGTAGATAGCCACTGTTGTCCCTTCTGTTATCAGAACGAGGATTATCTCCAGTAATGTTGGGACTGAGGGCTTGTGTCAAAAGTAAACTCCAGGTCTGAGGTGTAGCCAGGGGCAGCAGCTACCTAAAAGGACTGAAGTAGGAGACCCAAGAGTTGTTTGCTCCTCTGATTAAAATAAACGAGTAGTTGGTGCCAGAGGGGAGACCAAGTGTCAGATACGAAAGCCAAGTGTGAGCTGCAAATGAAGGAAGAGAGTAACAGCCCTGGAGGTTGGGAACAGGCAGAGCCCAAAGTGGAGGTAGAGTCCACAGATGGGATCAGAAAGAAAGTGCTAGGATCTGGTCACTGCTAAGTTAGGTGTCTCTGACTCCACATGGGGACACCTGGCTGGCCTCTGACATGTCAAAGCCAGGTCCCGGAAGCACTTGCAGCTGTCAGAAGAGTGCTTCTCCTTCTGTGAATGCTGGCTCTGAGCAGGCACCATGTGCATGAGAGCTTTACAGCATCATCACAATTGATCTGCCCTCAAGCACGTTGGAGTAGACTCTTTTCCCATTTTATAGATGGAGAAGCAGATTTCCTAAAAGAACTGAAGCAACTTGTCCATGGGGTTTCAGAGTAAATGTGGACACAGGGTTTGCACCCAGGTCTGCCCCCAAACCCAATGCTCTTAGACATTGGTTTTGCTGTTTTGCTCACCTCCAAGGGGTGAGTGTGCACACTGATGCCCAAGCAACAATTGCAGAGTCATCCTGAGGGTGAAGGGTGGGGAGAGAAGGGCTGGCCCCCTTTGTGGGAGTGTGGGCAGCTACAGGGAGAAGGTTGCCACCACAGGAGGGGACAAGAGCAGCAGGCGGGTGGCCTGTGCATGAACCCAGGGACATGGGGGTGGGTTTCGGGCCATATTCTGGAGTCAGTAGCACTGATCCAGCCCAAGTTCCCTCTCCTTAGAAACATTCCTTGCCAGCTTCACCACCAAGTCTCAAAAGATTCCAGGTAATACCTTCATAAATTATTTACCAAAAGTAGCTTTTGTCACAAAACCAACTGGCCATAATTTGCAATTTGCCAGAAAAAAAAAGATAACATGTCAGTTTGACTGGTTGATAGAATCAGTTTCTCTATTATCAAATAACAAAAATACTTGCCATTTCCAAGAAATATATACTCATTAAGAATCACATCGTAATTTCTCTTTTTTTTGTGGGGTGGGGCAGGAAGGGCTTGATTCTTTTGCCTCCAGCTTCTAATATCAGGGATACATTTGGCAGAGACAGCATGAGAGAACAAGCTGTCTTATATAAAGTAGCTGAACAACTGATCATGAATGTTCTTGAAGACTGTGAGTTACTAGCCACCTCTTCGTTATTTGGTTTTGACGGGTGGGAGGGATGGCTGTGCTCATGGAAGGATTTGCGAACTGATAAGTTATCATTTTCTGGTACAATCTGCAATCTGACTTCACGCCCTCATACTTCACACTCCCTGTAAATTTCATCACTACCTGACACACACAGAGCTGTTATCATCCCCTGTTTTCAGACCACCATGTCCACTCGTCACTGCCTAGACCGTAAGGAGGACAAAGATTTATGTTATAAAATGGGAGTACTGCACACTTGACTCTAAACTTGAAACCAAGCCTGTCAACCAGATATTTTATCTTTTTTATGATAAAATTGTCTTATGGGGCCAACATGTTCAGGACAAAAATCCTTGCAGCAAAGGACTTCTGACAAATCCACTAGACAGGGTTTCCCCACTGCACATCCTCCTGGCACCCAGGTGCTACCCCCAGCTCTATTCTTGGCACCAGTCACTCAGGAGACAGGTCCTTCTGTGGGGGGACAGATCTGAACAAATGACTTCCCACAGTGACATACAGTTTCAAAGGTCCTGCTGAGAGCTGAAACCCCGAGGCCCGCCTGCCCCATCTGCAGACAGGCGGTGGAGCTAAGCCTGGAGCCTCATGCACAGGGCATGCTCTGCAGCCCCCCGCCTGGTCTAGATCCTGCCTACTAAGTTCATCCCATTGGATAGTCCTCCACAGAGATGCCCAGAGCCCCTGCCCACCAGGACTGAAGGCTGGTGAGATGAGCTGGGAGACCCTGGATGAGGCAAGGCTGAGGATGTGGACCCCTTAAAATCCACACTCTGCTGCCGTCATGTTGTCTCCTACCAGGTAAATATGTGCCGTAGATCATATGGGGGCACAGTGGGGTGTGGACAGCTCATCACTGCCACTAGGGGACAGCTGCGTTTGTGTGTGACTGATGGTGGGGCAGCAGCTAGAATGAGGAGGGGACACTTTCTTCACAGCTGATATGTAGTCTCATGTGTTTGACCTAGGTTCCCACTGCTGTAAATTCACCCTGTTTTCCCTTATGCTTTAGGGAAGAACCAGCACCGAGTCTAGGTCAAACACTGCTCCTCTCTTCCTTGGGTTGCAAGCAGCATTTTTGACTCCAGTTTGTTAATGACGCTTCTTGTGATAGGTGTAGGTATTGGACAAGTGGATGAAGTAAAGAAAGCTATTCTTTACTGAGCATCTTCAATGTACTCCTCACGATTTATTCTATTTAATTTAACAGCAGCAAAGTCCATGCAGATTGGGTCAAGGAGGTCAATCATATGGTTCAGGATAGAATTGGACTGTTGGTATATTTATCACATACAAATGTTAACTGACAACAACACAGACTTTATATATGTTATGATGCAATGTCCTGTCAATAAAACATAAGCAAACAAAAGAAAAACGGATCAAAGGAATAGCTTTGACCATGGAGAACATCTTTCTTCAGGCTCTTCTAAATCATGGAGGAGAGACTGTGAGTGCTGTCCTCAACCAGCAATGGCATCTTCTCATGGCCATGACAGATGAGAAAGCCTGGACGTGCTGCTTAACCTGTTTGAGACCTAGTCTCCTCGTCTGTAAAACAGGTCACAAAAGCTGTCTCTTTGAGGACAGTGGCTCTATCCTTTTCACCCAGAATGTGTGAGACCTGTCCAAGGCCTGGAAATCACAGATGCTCACCATTACTTGTTTCCCAAAAGGCGTGAATGACTATGGTATAGATCATGGAAAGAGCATGCTTAAAATGCCTTATAAAACTTGACATCTAGCAGGTTCCTCAACAAAGCTAGTTTCTTTTGCTCTGCAGTGGTGGTGGGATCCCTGTGGCCAGGGACGAAAAGGTCCTCTCTCCTGCTCACTCCCACAACAAACACACTTATGTGCAAGAACACACCTGTGTGCACCTGCATCCATGCACGTTCACAGACACAAGCACGCTTGCATGCACATACACACTCCTTTGTCCCAAGTTGAACTTGGGCCCTCGCCCCTTCTCCTTCCCCACCTCCTTGGCCTCTTGCTCTTCCAGGTCCCCTTGCCAGTCCTTCTTAGTGGACTCCGATGCTGCAGTCCCTGCCCCAACCCTTGTTCAGGGTCCCCGTCTCCCCAGCAGGCTGGGCATGGGGCAGATGTGCAGCAGGCTGCCATCTTCTCGGCAGCGTGCTGTCCTTGTCAATCTCTGGCCATGCCTGGCAGCTGGAATTGCCATTCTTCTTGTTTACAATGCATTGTAATTGCAGACACAAGCTATGCTGTCACTTGTAATTTTATCTTGTCCTGTTCTTCCAGCATATTCTCTTGCCTAAGTGTCAAGCAGTTGCCCTTGCAAGAGGTACTACTGGCAGGAAATGTGCTCCAACACCCAGCAAGAAGCAAACTACTATTTATTTCTCTTTTGTTCCTCTCCTCAAGAGATGAAATTGGCCCAGAGTGGACCAGCGCCTCCTGTAGCCCCTCATCTGCCCCTCAGTTTCCCTTTCCCTCTGTTCTTCCAGCCCCTGGAGCATCTGATTCAGTTTGGACTTTGCTTTAGTAAGTTTAAGTGGTCAAACAAACAAGCCAGGGCAGGGAGACTTCTCCAGCCTGAGCTTTCAGCAGGTGGGTGCCTAGGCCTCCTGAAGACAGGCTGCCCTCCCTCAAGGCAAAGGCTGAAACTCAGGTGTGTGGGCTCAAGGTGACACCATCAATGTTTCTGAAACAGAGCTGGGGAAAGACCCACACCCATGCTGGGCTCTACCCTGTTCAACCCCCACGAGCTCTGTAAAGAAGCATTGTGAGCCCTGTGTCATAGATGAGGAAATCCCTAAGTGTCCAGTTGAAGATCATCCAGTGGGTAGTATGTGAGGAGGCTAAGGATTCAAAACTATCACCATCTAGTTTTCAAATTCATTGTGTTGTATTTTGTTTTCTTTTGGTGGATAATTTGTATTTCTGGACACAGTCTTTGCATTTACCATATTGTTTTAGGATCATCTGTGTGTCTGTCTTCTGTTTGCCTGCAAGAACCTTTAGAGGACCTACATCTTATTTCATGTCCCCACTCAGCACCTGAGATGGGGCCCAGTGCCCACGGGGTCTTCTGCCTGTATTTGTTAGGAATAAACACATTCAGAGTTGGCATTTCTTTGCTCAGTTTGCTATCTGGCATTGCTAAGTTCTCTACCTATCCCCATCTAATATATTTTTATTTCTGAAGAGCATGGAAAATTTTTTGCCTCTAGATGAACAAGGTTGGTCGCCGTAGACAAAGTTAGAAAGCAGAACAAATCAGCATATATACCTCATGACAATTAGATTCCAAAAAAATATATCCATACCTGTAGTCCCACTTATTCATTGTCTAATTTGGCATTTGGAAGATATTTGGAGAGAAAGTTCAGTATGTCCTGTAGATTTTTGAAGTCTGCATAAAGTCGTTCTGAACCTGTCAAAAAACTAATTGCATTCACATTAGGGTTGGACAATTGGGATTGGATGTCCTTTTGGCTCCTTTCCCCCAGAGTCTTACATAACGTTCTTATGTTATATTTACAACAAAAAAGAAAGTTTTTTTTTTATTAAAGAAAGATTTGTAGCTATCCTCTGTCCATGGAAAATATTGCAAGGTCTTGAAGAAGGTAAAATGAATGTAATGAACTCTGGCTTGTTTATCTGCGTTAGGACCCAGAGAAATTGTTAGGAAGAAGGGCGGCTCATCACACACTCTAAAGCAGTCATTTTTCCCATTTCTCTGCCTTCTGGTTTGCCCCTGCTCAGCAGCATATAGCTATGTGTCTTCGTACTACTTACTCAACCTCTCTGTCTTCCATCTCCTGATTTGTAAAAGTAGGCTAATGATGACTGTGCCTTACAAGATATTGTTGTGTTTAAGTCAGTCATGACACATACACAGGGCACCTGGCCCAGTGTCTAATACAGAGTATGGGGCTCTTTAAACTATTGCTCTTGTGACACTCAGGATGAAAGAAGAGTGACTCGAAGGAGGCTGGTGAGTGCAGCTGAGAGCAGGCTGAAGCTGGCTGTCCTGCTTTGGCTCCAGATGCAGCAGACAAGGGCACACACAGCCACCACCAGGCTCAGCCCACCAGCCCATCGCCTGCTAGGATATGTCCCCTCCTTCCTTACTGAGCTGCATGTCCACCAGTGGAAGGCAAGGAGAGAGCTTTGAAGAGATCCAATTAAGAATACAGATTCTGCATTCAGGCGGGCTGAGCAGTTCATACAGAGGGAATAAAAGACCCTGGAATTAGTCTAAGTGTTCTGCTCATATATCCTCACAAACTAAACAGTGAAGAAAGATCTCTCATTCAGCAGGGCTGACCCTGGGGGTGTTTGCCTCTCATCAGCTGGGATGCTATTATTACTTTGCAAATGACATCTCCATCTCAGGCTACTGTGTGCCCCTCCCTGTAAAGCACACATAAATAAATGATATTTACAGAGCCGCAGACTGTGGGGAAGGCTTGTATGACATGAAAGAACAGAGACCTGAATTTCTCTTGATGGCACCATCATGAGGTCCAAGGATGGGCTGTGTACACATGGAGTTTGGCGGGTGACAGAGGTAGTGATCGAACTTCTCGGCTTCTTATTTGAAATGGGGGGATGGGGGCTCTGTTGGAACCAGGCATCCAAGCTGGCAAGAGTTGCTCAGAAATAGCTCAAAAGCAAAATTCTAAAAGCTTCAGAGCAGATTCAGAGCCAGAGCCAAGTAGAGTGACTTACCTGTGCTGGACCACAGCAGGAGAAAGTCTGGTGCCCCGTCCATCCCAGAGAATGAACATCAGTGGCACAGAACATGTGCAGAGCTGCCTAGTTTGATGGACTGGTCACCTATAAAGCATTTCCTGGGCTTCTCTCTCACGTGCAGGCAGAGAAAGCCTTGGCTCTGTTGTGGGCCACGGCATCTCTTCAGTTCTCCCAGGTGAATGGAACATGGTCCTCTGAGTCTCATTCTCCTTTTGTGTAAGAAGTCAACACCACTCTGGTGACTGTCCCTGCCGCGTGAAACTAAACAGTAAGACTTAGACATGTTCTAGACCTGTTACCTTTGCAGGGTGGGAAGGAAGTCCCCCACCCCAACCCCTCTGGGTTCTTCTTGGGCTGGTGGAGTAATCAAATTATCATCAGATAGATTAGTAGGAGAAAAGAACAAATTTAATTAAATACACATGGAGAATCCATATGAATGTGGATTCTAAAGGCAATAAAGCAAAAGGAGGACATATATTCTGATCTAAAGAATGTGTTATGGACCTGGGCTTCACAGATAGAGGAGGGAACCTCACATGATTGAGAGAGTAATTCATATGACAAAGACTTGGTGCTCTGTAGTTAGACATTCGCCTTGCACATAGATGGTCTCTACTATAGAAAGGTTATTTCTAGTATAAATTCTAATTCTAGGTAATAACCCCAATTTTTCTTTTTCTATGTAGTTAAGGGAGGAATAAAATTTTCTTATTAGTCTTCAGGGCCTCTATTGACCTCAGCTCAAAATAATTCCCTTGCTAAAGCGTCAGGTCTTGGGAAGGCCTGGTCTGGACAGGCTGGGGAGCAGCGCACCTGAGCGCCTCTGAGTCAGCACACCTGTGGTGTCTTCCCTCCCCTCTTTTCCCTGATGAAAGGAAACTGTGCTCCAGCTTCTACACATACTCAGTTCAAATTTGCTTATCTTTCCTTTTTCACTCAAATTCAAGATTCTTCCTTAAGAGCCCAGAGATTAGCAATTTTTTTTTTCTCTAAAGAATAAGGTTGTAAATTTTAGGTTTTGAGGGCCACAGGTCTCTATTGAAAAATTACAGTGGCCTTTGATGCAACACAGGTGGTCACTATATTTCAATAAATTTTTATTTTAAAAAACAAACAAACAAAAACAACAGGCAGCAGAATCTGGCCTGAGAGTCATAGTGTGCTGAACCAAACGTGCTCCATGTAGGATTTCCTCCTCCTCCTGCCTCCTCGTGTCCTCCCCTCTTCTCCTGACTGCCCCAACTGGTCATCCCTGCCCTGTGCTCTGTGAGCTGGAGAGGAGCAGAGCCCTCACCTACAGTTTTGGGGAAACAATGGAAACAGGAGGGAAGTCTGAGGACACATCAGAGGCACGTGTCCTTTCCCCTGAGCCCTCACTGGTCTTCCACCAGGTCCCTTTTATTTCATCAGACTTCCTTAGAGGGCAAGAATCTTGATTTAATCTCCCAGTTACTTTGAGGCTGTTTGGATCCTTAAGACATTTAAGCTTTCCTTTAATGTCACATGTCGGTTTTGACCTTCTATTGCTCCCACTCCCTTTCCTGTTCCCCTCTTCACTCCTGTGTCCTCCACCTCTCTAGACTCTCCTTCTCTCCCTCCTCCACTCTCATTTCATCCCACACACAGATTGGTGGTGAAGCCGCAGCAGCCCCAGAGCATTCCACCTGGAATATACATTCCAGCCTCTGCCTTTCCATTCCCCAGGTAGGTACCCCATCTTACTCCAACTTGACATTCCAGTCGTAAGGTGAGTCCCTTTTTCTGTTCTGTGTGAGCACACCTGCCCTGTGCCCTTATCCCTAGACAGGAATGGGCTTTGAAGATAATGGCCCAGCCTCCCAAGCCTTGCACTCATTCTCTGCAATAATTATCCCACTTTTCATGAGGCCCTCATTGGGTGGTATGAGCAAATAATCAAACAGGGGAAACATTCCCTCAAAATATCTTGTCTCTGAAGGTTGGCTTATGAATCGATTTAATACACAAATATCTCCTGGCAAAAGTAGCCACATTATTTATATCCTTTCTTATTACCCTCAGAGGAATTTCAGAAGAATTCAAGATTCCATTTTCACGAAACAAAGAAAAAATCCCATAGCCTATCTGGGAAACCCTAACAATGATAAGCCACAAAGTCTAAACCCCACCAGCTAGTGGCTGTGGAATCCATGCTTCCACCCTTCAGCGGTGATCTACTTCTGGCCCCTGAGCTCCATCACTGGGAAGCCTTCAGTGTCTGCTGGGGGATAATATTAGACTCTGATATCTTCAGGCTGCAAGTAGAGGAAACCAAGCATATTTGGGACAGACAGCCACCAGTTTATTGGAAGCAAAAAAATTGCTTTAACAACCATCTTTTTACAGTAGTTTCCTTGAGATAATATTAAGGCTAGGTTAGATTTCCAGAATTCTAGAAAGCTTTTCCAGAACTGTCTACTCTCCTAGCTGTGGCATGAGATGGCAAATTCCCTTGATCTAGAGTGGATGCGTTCTGAAATGATAAAGAAAACAGACTAGTAACACAATACCGTGTTTCTTCTCTCTGCACTGTTCTGTTTATGTAAATTATGTTAGTCAGGATCATGCTGCAGCAGCAAATTAATCCCTAGATCTCAGCAGCTTAACTAAACAAAGGGTTGTTTCTTGTACATGGGACACATATGATGCAGATCAGTGTGTGTGTGTGTTTGTATGGTGAGTGTGTAGTGTGGTGTGTGTGTGTGTGTATGTATGCTTCTTCTACATCAGTCACAGAAGGAAGCAGATTCTTGGAGGGTCTGCCCTCTTGGTGTCATTCATCTGGAACACGTGGCTTCAGTTGTCACCACAGGAGCAGAAGAGAGAACTGGAAAGCCTGCACACTTTCCTACTAGTGTTCCATGCCATTTCCATGTCCACCCATTATGGTCACATGGTCCTACTCACAGGGACTGGAAAACCTGTGGAAATAGGTGGTATTCGATGAGCAGTAAATGATTCTTCTTTGTGATCTTTCACATCTTTTAGACCTTCTTAACAGTTGCTTTGGAAAGGAGCATTTAGTTGATCATATTATTTATATATATTTGAATATATATGTATATATTCAATCATTCTGAATGATGATTGAAAACCTACATTGTTCTAAATATGTATCTAGGCATTGAGGTTATAATAGTGAACGGGAGAGATTCTGTAAGTAGCTCACAACAATTAAATAAGAGTGTGATGAATGTCATAAAATGGAAGGGCACCAGGCACCATGGAAATGCCAGGCAGGAGGAGTTCATGTGCTCCGGAAGTCAACATTGTATAGGCAAAGAAAATATTGGTGAGTATGGAAAAGTTGAGGTTTCTCCAGATCAGATCCTGTATCTGTAGCAGAGAGTGAAATCCAGAATCCCATCCCCCTGTTCGGAGTTATACCCCCAGGGGGCCCTTCTCCAGTACAGGGACAGTTTAGAAGTGAAGAATACCTAGTAACAGCTGCAAATAGGGCTGTCTTAGGTTGGTTATCTTCCTTGCCTTCTCCCAAATAGTTCACAACACCTCTTGAGCCACCATGCCTCTGGTGGTCAAAGTTGAACCTCATAGAGGAGGCCACTCAATCTGCATATCTTATAGATATGAAATTATTAATAACCCAGGATGTAGCTGTACTTGTTTAGACCCCTCCTCCAAGCAGCCTTCTCTAGGGGATTGGGGTGAGGGTTGTGGGGAGACACCTTGCTGTTTAATAAATTATAGAAGAGATTCATAAAGTGTCTAAGAAGCATATTCCTCATGCAGAAATGTTACAGAATAACACAGGATGAATAATAGAAAAGGTTATTGAAAAATTCATAATTTCCAAGTGCCAGTGAAGGGCAGTGCCTGTGCAGTCTATTTGCCTGTAGAAAAGTGATTAAAATATATATTATTGTCCTGTCTATAGGAAAATGTATTATTAAGTGGATACTAGTGTGACATTTGAAAAATCCATTTCATTCTATTTAGCAGCAAAGGGATTTTGGCTGCTGCTTTGTGTAGCAGGTTTCACAAGATTTTAATAAGCCATTTAAAAAACAAAAAGAGATTCTAATTATGGCCCCCTGCCTCCGAGCCATACCATTGCATTGCACTTACAGATCTTTTGCCAACAAAATTTTAAAACCTAATTGGAAATGTAAATATCGTGTCTGCATGTATTATGCCAATTGCCAAGAAAGCAAGTTGACCATTGACCAGCGCTGCTTGTGAGTTGAAACAAGAGAGGGTGGTAAACGGATTGGTGGGTCCAGACACAACAAAAGTCAGCACCTCAGCATAAAATCTGGCCAATCCTAAAATGACCACTCTTCTGAGCAGACCTTCATAATGTTTTCATATTTCTGTAAAAGGAGGATCAGGGATTATCTGCATTAACCATCTGCTTTTGAGCAAGATGTAACCCTTCAGCTTGAAGAACATTATGCCAGTAAAATTCAGAGCTGGGATCTGAATAGATTCAGGCTGTGACTTGCGGTGGGGCTGCTGTCTGATCCTTGCTCTGTATTACTTTTCTGCCATAAACCAGGTTAGGTGCAGAGGCAGGATGGGATCTAAGAGGAATGGATCACGACCTATTTGCCCTGTGCTCCCATTGGTCAGCTCTGGTAGCCTGATATTCTTCCACGGAAGGTTCAGATGAATGATGGTGACCAGAAGGTCACCCTGCAGTTGGTGTGGAAATTGACAGGGAAATGGCATGGTGTTACAAATAGTACTTTCATAGTCCTTCCCTCTTACCAACTAAATGTTTCATTTTGCCAAATCACCTCTCAGGGTCTCAGCTTAATGATGAAAAATGGAACAATTTGTATTAGATCATGATATTTTAACATTTTAATTTAAGTCATTCTTTAAAAAAAATAGGTAATTAAACCATTAATTTTAGTGAATCTCACTTGGGAGCAGATAATATTGTTTCTGTAGTTAAACAAAGGTCAGGAGATCACATTGTCTCCTACCTCAAACAACTTCCCTCCCCCTTTCCAGGGACCCCAGGAAGCTCAGAATTCTGATGCCACAGAGACTGCTAGAGTAGTGTGAAAACCAATGTTTTTGTTGATACGCAGGATGTCTTCTGCTCTAAGTTTCTGATATTAAATTGTGGACTGTATATGATTAGTTGAAATGAATGTGACTTTGCTGGCCTCAGATTTACTCCTATTTATTTAGAGTTGTCTATATATTTACAAGGTAGCAAAGTTAGCCATGAGCAAAGCACAGGGAAGAAGAGGGAGGGCAGGAGTAATAAAGCCAGAAAACCAGGAGGGGAGGATAAACAAAGCCAGGAAAACATAAATCAGTGCAAATCTGAAGTCCTCGGATCAGTTTAAAGTTCAGTTAACTGCCAATCAAGAGCCTCAGAATGGAAGTATTGATGGGCTGTTAGAGTACAAAGGCGGTAAATCATAAAATCGTGCCAATCTGAAATTTTCCAATCAGCTTAAAAGAAATCACTAAGGGACGGATCAAAACCCTTGTCCAACCCAGCCTGCCCATGGACAGGGATGAGGGCAGAGGACAAGCTGCCAGACTCCTTAAAAACTCATGCCCCTGACTCCTTGGGGTTGCCTTCCTCAGTGACCCGCCTGCCCTTTGCTCCATCCCTTAAAAGTGTGCTTTCACTTTCTCTTCAATAAATCTCACTTGCTTTCTACTAGCTGTGCTGCTTTCTTTGTTCCCAGAGCAGGTGGGCTTGACTCAGACTCACAAGGACCTGAAAGTGAGACCCCAAGACACTTGCGGTAATATATTTACCCATTTATTTAACTAGCATGTGTTAAGAACTCTGTATGCATTATATACAGAATATTGGCTGTGGAATGCTAGAATATAGAACATGTAAAAGCCATAGCTCTCTTTCTAGAGGAGCAACAAGCATCTAAACAATGTGCTGTCATTCAAAACATAGATAATAAGAATGCTGTTAGAGATAGAAAAATTTTTTTTTACTAGTGAGAGTTATAAATGATTAAGTTCAAGAAATTAAGAAAATATCCCTATAGTTCAACTTTTAGGCCCCTTCCTTATTAAAATGGCCCATATCCTTTCAGTTCCTGTATTGCAGACTGATTGCTATTCATCCAGACCTCACCAGGTTGACTTTCCCAGTGTTGAAATACTGAAAACCTTCCACGTGGAGTGGTAAATAGAGTTCCTGAGTTCCTAGTGTCCTCTACTGCCCTGTTACTTTGTGCCTCTATATCTCCAACTTTTCCTAGCTCCATCTACTCTTCTAAACAATACAAGTAGGAGAGCGGGCGGAGGTATCAGGACATACAGAGCTATGGTCAGAGCTTGACCTGAGTGCTTAGTGTCAGTACCTTACCAATTATTAAATAGGTTGAATAATGCCATTCTCCAAAATTCAGTCTATGTCAATGCTTCCATAGTTCTAAGTTCCCAGAAGATAAGTTCATTAAATTCACTTCCCATAGAATTCCCAGTGTTTTTCTGCCTCCTTCATTGGCATTTTAACATTGCTTTGCATCTCTGTACTCTCCTAGGTGATCTCAGTTAAACAGCATCTTTGTAGCAATGACTTCCAATTTATATCTCTGCTCAAACATCTGGAATTATAAGTCATACATTCAACTCTCTACTTGATCTCTCCTGGCAGAAATATCAGCGTTAGCATTCCCAAATTGAGTTCTTTTTTTGTTCTGTGCTATGTACATAGTCCCCATTCAGTAGTCACTATGTCAGTAAATGGTACCACTCTCCACTCGAGTGCTTATGCCAAACACCCAGGTGTTCTGTAGCTTTACGATCTTTATTCAATCATCAGCAAGTCTTGTCAGATCTACTTCCAAATATATCTTGTAATCATCCCTTGCACTCCATCTCTAATACCACCATCTAAGTTCAAGACACTAACAGCTCTAAACAACAACTGACGTGTCCCTTAATTTCTGCTTTGGCTTCCTCCTGATTCAAGTCCATCTAGCAGCAGGTGTGGTCATATCCACCTGTTCCTACATCTTTTGGTCCTTCCCAGTTGCAGCAAAATCTACACCTCATACACTAGACTATAAGACCCTGCAAAATATGGTCCCTGCTTGCCTCTCCCACCCATTCTAGGTCATTTTCTCTCTCTCTTCATGCTAGACCACACTAGCTCCTCTCAGTATCTCCAATATACCTATATATTGTTATATTCGCTTACCTTTCCCACTTCAGAGCCTGGACCCTCACTCCTTCTCTGTTCAGGCCAGCACTTCTCAAACTGCAATAAACATGAATAACTGGAGGACTTATTAATATGCAGAATGTGATTTCCATAGATCTAGAGTGGAGCCCCAAATTTGTGTTTCTAACAACCTACCAAGTGCTGCTAACCACCAGTTCATAGACTATGAGTATTTTACTCCCATCCCACTATATTGTTAGGCTAGTTCTCCGTCAACTATTTTTAAACTGCTTGATTGAGGTGTAATAAATATACCTTAAAACTCAACAATGTGAATGAATTGTAGTTCAGTGTTATTTAGTATATTGACACCAGCATAATCAATTCTAAAATATTTTCATCATCCTATAAAGAAACACTGAATCCAATAATGGTCATTCTTGACATCCCCCTCACCCTCAGCTCTTGGCAGCTAGTCTGCTACTGTCTCTGTTAATTTGCTCGTGTTGGTCATTGCAATAAATGGAATTATACAGAATGCTATATTTTGTAACTAACTTCTTTTACTTGGAATGTGTTTTTCAATGTTTATCTATGTTATAATATGTATCAATATTCTATTCCTTTTTACGGCCAAACAATTTTCTGTTATATAGACATGTCACATTAGCTCTATTCATTTATCAGTTGGCATTTGAACTATTTTCACTTTTTAGCTATAAATGAATAATATTGCCATGAACTACATGTGTACGTTTTAGTGTGAATGTATGTTTTAATTTTATATACACATGAGAAATGAAAATATATATCCACTGCTAAACTCTTTTCCATAGTGACCACACCATTTTATAATCCCATCATCAGTGTATGAGGGTTTCAATTTCTTCACATCTTCCCCATCATTTGTTATTTTTATTATAACCTCCCTAGTGAGTGCAAAGTGATAGCATATTGTGGTTTTGATTTGCTTGTTTCCAATGATTAATAGTGTTGAGCATATTTTCATGTGTTTATCGGCTATTTGTATATCTTCTTTGAAGAAATATCTATTCAGATACTTTGTGCATTTTTAGATTGGATACCTGTCATTTTGTTATTGTGTTCTTAGAGTTTTTGCAATATTCTGGATACCAGTCCCTTATCAGAGACATGATTTTCAAATATTTTCTTCCATTCTGTGGGTTCTCTTTTGGCTTTCTTAGTAGTGTCTTTTCAATAAAAAACAATTTACTTTGATTCAATTTATCTTTCTTTCTTTGTCAATGGTGTTTTGCTGTGATATATAAAACGTTTTTACTAAATCCAACATTTCAAAGATTTACCCCGATATTTAGCTACTATGTCTAGGTCCATGGTCAATTATAAGTTAATTTCATGTGATATGATCTGCAAGTTCAAATTAATTATTTGCATATAAATATCCACTTATTCCAGCATCATTAACTCAAAAGACTATTTCTCACTGACTTTTCTTGGCATGCTTGTCAAAAATCAGGTGACCATAAATGGGAGTATTATATTTCTGAATTATATGTTGCTCCATTGATCAATGTGTCTATTCTTATGTAAATACCACACTGTTTTGATTACTATAGATTTGTAAGTGTTGAAATCAGGAAATATTAGCCGTCTAACTTTGTTATACTTTTTCTTATGGTTATTTTGATGTCTTGCGTTCCATAATGATTTTAGTATCTGGTAATCAATTTCTGCCCCCCGCCCCGGCCTAAAAAGAAAGGCAGCTGGGACTTCGATAGGAGTTATGTTGACACTATTGATAAATTTGGAAGTTTACCATTTGTCTCCCAATTCATGAACATGGAATGATTTTCCATTTCTTTTCAAATTTCTTCCAGTAATATCTTGTCAACAGAATACAAGGTTTGTGTTTCTTTTGTTAAAATTATTCCCAAGTACTTTATTATGTTGATGCTACTCTAAATGGAATTATCTTCTTATTTTCACATTTGGATTGTTCATTCATATTATGTAAAACTACACTTTATTTTTGTATATTTACATGCACCTTGCAGCTTTGCTAAATATTTTTATTAATCCTAGTAGTTCCTACTAGCATCCTTAGAATGTTTTCTATATAAGATCATGTAATATGCAAATTAAGATAATTTTAATTTTCCGTTTTAATTCTGGATGTCTTTTAATTTTTTGCCTTATTGCCCTGCATAGAGCCTCCAGTGCTTTCTTGAATGCCATTGGCAAGAGTGGACAGTCTTATACTGTTCCTGATCTCAGGGGTGAGAGTTCTGTCTTTTACCACCATACTAACTGTGCAGATTTTAGGGATGTGCTTTATCAGGATGAAGCAGTTCTCTTCTGTTTCAGTTTTTAAAATGTTTATTATGTAAAGGGTCTTCTTCACATTAAGTCATCTTGAAAGATACCCCCTCAAGAGACCTAATCCCAGCTCCAGCTGCTTCGGCATCATTTCTGGATGATTTTATCTAAACCATCATCCCCCAGCTCACTTTATAATCATGAGATAGTCTTGTACTTCTTTTTATATTCTTGTTAAATATTTTACATATTTATTCACCTTTTTTTCTCTATCCTGCCACATCATTGAAAGCTTACCCAGGAAGGTAGGACCCAAGTTCCTCCTGTTCACTGCTGTGTTTTCTGCATCTCTCACCAATCCTGGCAGGTAGTAGTTGATCAATCATTAACTATTTGTTCAGTAATGGAATTAATTAATTAATGTGTGTCTTATACAAATGGGTGCTGAGTGGTGACTCATTAGCCAGAAGCAGCAGAGAGTTATGGTCAGCAATTTGACTTTAACTGGACATGACAGTAATGAGGCTGGTAAATAGATGACATGCTTTTATAAGTGAATTCAAACAGTGGTCAAGACAGAAAAATAAATAAAAGCAGGTGGGAACTGGCTGCCAACAGAGCTCTGGTAAGAGGGGCACCCCCAGACCCTAGCTCAAATCAGGATGTGTTGTATGCAATGGCCTGGGCTGTTAACCAGGATTTTTGTTTCTTTCCAGGATAACGAAGAGCACTAATGGCTGTTATATGTCTCCCAGAGGCTCATATTCTAGGCCAGGGGCCAGTTGCTTGAGGGTTCCCTACCCTAGCCTGTGTCACAAAGAAAAAGCCTTGGCATAGGAAACCACATGGTGGCTGGCTAAATAAAACCCCAAATATACCTTTATCATCAGCTTCATCTTATTCCTTTTACCACCCTGAGGTTAAACCTGTCCATTTCTCATCCTCCTCCTTCTGAGTCCCATCGTGATCATCTAAATTAAAATCTGTTATCGGTTTCTGGTAATCCCCTTTGATGCCCTGAGTACTGCAGGATCTGTCTTGCTCAAACCTAGCATGTAGGTGCTGATAGCTTTTGAGCAGCTGAAATGGCTTGTGTATCTCACACAAATGTCTGCATCGCTCACAAACAGCCAGGAGTTGGCAAAAAGGACACATTTACAGCTAGAAGTTTTCCAAAACTGTAAGTGGAATTGCCTTTGAGAAGAGCTCTGGGGGCTTCCATGCCATCTTCTAGTCACTTCTTCAGAGAAAGGAGAAACGGCATCCCACGTCTCTGTCATGGTATTGATGTCACTCTCCCTGCACTTAATTTTGTTTGTTTTTCATCACCACCTTGCTACAGTAGGGCCATCTTGGTTGCTTCAGTGGTCAAATCATAAATATGAAATTTTTAACAACTAAGTGGTAACTTGTCCTGGGCCAACCAGCCCAATCAATTGTGTTTTCCTATTTCTCCCTTCCCTGCTAATGGCCATTCTCTGGGGGAGGAGGTGGCATGTACAATAGAAAGAATATATATTTGGGGTTGTCAGGCCTTGGTTTAAATTCTGCCTTTCATGTTTATTAGCTGCAAAATGCTAAACAAGATGCTTGAACACTATAAACTAAGTCTTGTCTACAAACAAGGACCCTAATACCCACGTAGCAATTATGGCAAGGGAATACAATTGATGATAGTGTATGTTTTTATTTATTGACACACCCCCAAGCTACACTCTAAGTTTGTAAGCTCCACAAAAGCAAAGGATGACTCTATTTTTTGTTTCCTATACTGGCAAAATCTAGTACCCTGTATTTGCTCAATAAACATTCTTGAATTTAAGCAACAGTGCTATAAGTGACATAGGGGATGGCCATAAAAAGAACAACTTCTTTCACTAGTTAGAATGTTTCTTAGATTTTACTGACAATTGGCAGATGGAAAAAAATCTCAGTTGAGGAAATTGCTCCTTCCCTAAGTGACAGTGTCACACCATTGTCCTCCGTGATAAATGCTGTGGTCTAATACTTGCAGACATGGTGCTCTGTGCTTTGGGCAGATGTAATGAAGACTTTGCCTAGGTCTCTGGGACTTATTCCTGAGAACATTTCCAGAGGTTTTATACCATTGTCTTTTCCCCTTTCAAACAGTTATTCCTTCCTCATTTTTTCCATTTTCTCCACTTCTCCCTCTTTCTTCTTTCTCTTTCTCTATTTAAATACATCTTACTTGTGAGGACTTCTCTGATATTATTCTGGAGCTGCTTCATATTTTAGACAAGGAAACATCTTCAGAGACATTGGCACTCAACTGTGTTCCAAAATATTTGTTGCAAAGTCACTACTTAGATGATAGTACTGATGCTTTATATTCTCTTTATACTACCCATAATAGCTAGAAATATAGTTAATATATTAATTTAGAACTTTACTTAAAATAAAGGGAACTAAGTATTTTTTAAAAAAATTAGCGTAACACTGCACTGTAGTGTTATAATGTTTTCAGTAGTGCATCATTATAAATCAACATCTGTGTATGATACATTAAGTTTACTACCAATACTCAGTTCTATCCTTCACAATAAAATTGACACATTTTCACTCAGTGTGCCCACCCTTCTTTCCCCTTCTCTTATGGCATCACTAATTTGATCTTAAAGTCTATTTTTGTCTGATTTGGTTCATTTGTTTGATTTTTCTATGTTCCACATAAAAGTAGAATCATATGGTGTTTGTCTTTCTCTACCTGATTTATGTCACTAAGCATAACCCCCTCTACGTCATCCAGGTTGTTGCAAATGGCAGGGTTTCATTTTTTTTTATATAGTTGAGTAGTATTCCATTGTGTTTACACATGACATCTATTTTTATCCATTTATCTGTCAGTGAATACTTAGGTTGTTTCCAGCTCGTGGCTATTGTAAATAACGCTGCAATACACATAGCAGTGCATGTATCTCTTCAAATTAGTGTTTTGGTATTTTTCAAGTAAATATCCCAAAGTAGGATAATGATCCTATGAAATTTTTATTTTTAATATTTTGAGGAATCTCCATGCTGCTTTCCATAATGACTGGGCATTGGAAATATTTTTATCAAAATAAATCTAGGCACATGCCCAATAGTGGAAACCAGGAAACATGACAGTTCTGTGGTCAGGGTGAGGACAGGAAACGCACCCACTCAGCTTCCCTCTGAATCTTAGGAGGCTAACCTGGGCAGAAGTTAGGGGTCCAATTATCTCCCGTGGGCTCCGAACTTGGATGAGGAGCGCTGTTGGTGCTGCCCTCTTTGCATCATGCTAGCACCCCTTCCTGATTTGGGCTTGTGGTGGACACAGTGAGAGCTTAGGTTTGGGTTGCTTGCAGTGGTAGTTATTTCACTATTATGCCTGACTTAATAGGAAATGTTGATGGGTGATTAAAGCAGTATTATTAAAGTCATTTAAATCCAGACAAGGCCACATTTGAGAGCGCACCCGAAGGAAAGACCCTTGCCCGCAATTGGTAATGGAAGCTCTGATCTAAGCCTTTTCAGTCTCTTTCATCTCTGCTTTCAAGCTATATAGGTCTCTGACTGGGATCAATTTGGGTTTCCATCCACAGGCTGTTCAATCCATAGAAAATCAAAAACCCCTTGATGGGACAAGGTCCTGGAAAAGTAGATTGTAGTTTGCATTTGAGCTGAATTTTGTTGCTTATTTATTTATTTTTGTCTGACTAGCAATTCCTTAAGTCTGGCACTTACTAGCTCCTTATTTGCTGGATGAGTAAATAACTACTCCTCTTTATTCACTTCTCCCTAACAGCCAAAACAGGCTTCTGTCTTCAACCTTTCTACCCAGTCCCTAGTTCACTTAATATAAATGCTAATTAGGATGTGGGTTTAAGGTCATTATTTTCTTGCAGGGAGAAGTCACCAAGAATAGGTTTTCCTTTTCCAGAGCATGGCAGATCTCAGAACACTTCATCCCTCCAGCTAGCAAAGAAGGTGGGTGTCTCTGCCCTTGGCGACAGGAAAAATACATTTCTTTGTTTCAGTCATTTGCACAGCTCTGGCGTGATCACCCTAGCAGCATCTTGTGGAAAACAAAAATGTACAAGCACAAATTACTCCGGCTTCCCACAGTGGGTAGTCCTAAATAGGACACTTGCCAGTGGCACCAAAAACAATCATTAAATTGTCAAACAATACACAGGGTAAACTGAGAAAGTAAACCAGCGCAGGCAAAAAAAACAGAGCTGGAGAACCAGCCACAGCGGAGTAAACGGTGGGTCTCCTCTGCTGGGCAGGCCGGCATACCCCGGCCCTGGCAGAATCCAATGCTTTGGCTTAAAACATGATGGGAAATCTAGTTCTTTCCACCCAAGGTAGGTGTTGAGCCAGGAAAGGAAGAAAGAAGCCATTAAAAATCTTGTTCCTGGGGCTTTTATTGAGGCTTTTGGTGCTTAGAATTCATTAGTAAAATAAGTGTTGAATTCTTCTCACATGTGGAGCAGTGCGCCCCACTCAGCTGGGTGGAGAAGACTCACAGTCTTGTTTGCAGGAAGACTTGTTGAAGCAGCTCAGTACCAGGAGCCAGGAAAGTTTGATTTGAAAATACAAACTTAAACACTGGGGCAAAGACACAAACTGGAATTGGAGTTTATGAGTGTTTAGGAGGAGACAGAACACTAGAGAAGTGTGATGGAAAATAAGGAGCACACATGGATAGCATTTGCATGGGCAAGCCAAGGTCTGACCAGAAATGGAGAGCCATCTGTGTGCTGGTATGTGCTGAATGATAAGGTTGGGAAGGAGTGAAAATTAAATAGAAATATACTTATGAATGAATGTTGAGGCTCCTAAATGCCAGGCCAAGAGGTTTAGATTTTTGACTGGCTATCAATGGAAATATACAGAGCAGTTATGTGAATGAAATGGTGAAAGTGGCATTTAAGAGAAATGAATCAGGTCAAACTATGAAGAAGACACTAGCCTGAAGGCATGAGAAGTGAGGTTGCCAACAAAGAATGTATGGAGGCCATAGGTAAACAGAACCAGGTGTTATAAGAGTGGAAAAGAGGAATAGAGACAAGGAAAATGTCAGCATCACGCACCATGTATTTTTTTATATTGCAATAATTATTGTACACATTAAAATAATGTTCTATGCATAAGTTCCCATTTTGTAGATATGTTTCAACACCCCATGGCCTCCACCAAATCACCAAGTGTTCTTCCGCATTGTCCAGTGGGCTCCACCACTATTTGCCCCCACCTGCCCCATTCCCTTTTCGTAACCTCAGTTCTGCTGCAAATGTTTCAGGTTGGTTATGTTTCATCTCTTCCTTTGTTTTGTCTAATCACATTCCACCTATGAGTGAGGTCATCTGGTATATTTCTTTTTCGTTTTGACTTGTTTCACTTAGCATAATCCCCTCTAGTTCCATCCATGTTGATTCAAATGACAGGGTTTTATCTCTTTTAAGGGCTACTGTGTAGTATCCCGTTGTATATATGTATCACATCTTCTTGATCCATTCTTCTGATGTTGGGCACTTAGGTAATTTCCAATTCTTAGCTATTGTGAATAGAGCTGCAATAAACTTGGGGATACATACATCTCTTCAGATGGGTGCTTTTGTATTTTTTGGGTAGATGCCCAGAAGTGGAGTGAAGGGATCATATGGGATTTTCATCTTCAGTTTTTTGAGGATTCTCTAAACTGTTCTCCATAGGGGTTGTACCAATTTGCACTCCTACCAAAAGTGCAAAAGTGTTCCCTTTTTTCTACATCCTTGCCAGCATTTGTTGTTTCCAGACTTTTGGATAATAACTAGTCTTTCAGGTGTAAAGTGATATCTCATTGTTGTTTTAATTTGCATTTCCCTAATAGGCAGCCAGTAGGAACATAATTTCATGTGCCTGTTGGTCATCTGTATAGCCTCTTCAGAAAAGTATATCTCCAATTCCTCCTCCCATTTTTAAATTTGATTTCCTGTTCTTCTGTACTTGAGTTTTATGAATTATTTGTATATTAAGCCTTTGTCAGAAATATTGAATGCAAATATCTTCTCCAAGTTAGTAGGTTTCCTTTTGGTTTTGGTGATGTTTTCTTTTGTTGGAAAGAAGCTCCTTAGTTTGATGCAGTCCCACTTGTTTATTTTTCTTTTCGTTTCCCTTGATGGTGGAGTTGAGTCCCCAAAGGCTTCTCTATGACTGATGTCATGGAAAGTTTTTCCTACTTTGTCTTCTAAGAACTTTATGGTTTCTGGTCTTATGTCCAAGTTTCTAATCCATTTTAAGTTAATTTTTGTGAGTGGTATTAGAGAGTGGTCTAGCTTCATTCTTTTGCATGTGGCTGTCCAGTTTTTCCAATGCCATTTGTTGAAGAGACTTTCCTGTTTCCATTGAATGCTTTGGCTCCTTAGTCATAGATAACTGACTGTATGCGAGTGGGTCAGTTTCTGTTAATTCAGTTATATTCCACTAATCTGTGCCTCTGTTATTATTCCAGTACCATACTGTTTTGATCACTGTTGCTTTGTAATATAGTTCAAATTCTGGATGTTTAATCCCTCCAGATTCAATCTTTTATTCTAATGATAGTTTTGGCTATCCGGGGTCTTTTGTTGTTCCATATAAATTTTAATATGTTTTGTTCTATTTCCTGAAAATAAGCCCATGGAATTTTAATGGGGATTGCATTAAACCTATATATTGCTTTGGGTTAGATGGCAATTTTAATGATGTTGATTCTTCTCAGCCACAAGCAAGGGGAGCAGGGCATGGCTTTCCATTTATTTGTATACTCTGCTATCTGTTTTTAGAAAGACTTGTAGTTTTTGCTGTATAGCTCTTTTACTTCCTTTGTTAGGTATATGCCCAGGTATTTCATTCATTAACTTCTATTTTAAATGGTGTGATTTTTATGATTTGGTTTTATTCTAGCTTGTTTGTTTGCATATAAGAATGCAAAAGATTTTTGTATGTTTATTTTGTAGCCTACCAGTTTACTATATTCATTGATAAGTTCTAGAAGTTTTTTGATAGAGTCTTTGGGATTTTCAATATATATAATCATGTTATTTGCAAATAATGAGAGTTTTACTGCCACCTTTTCAATTTGGATTCCTTTTATTTCCTTTTCTTGCCTAATTGCTCTGGCTAAGACCCCCAGTACAATTAAATAATAGTGGTGAGACAAGACAACCTTGCCTTGTTCTTAACCTAAGAGGAAATGTGTTCAATTATTTTCTGTTGACCTGGGTGTTGGCTGTGGGTTTTTCACATATGGCCTTTATTATCTTGAGGTATGAACCTTCTAGTCCCAATTTATGGAGAGCTTTTTTTTTTTTATCATAAAAGGGTGTTGGCTCTTGTCAAGATCTTTCTCTGTATCTGTTGATATGATCATGTGATTTTTCTCTTTGCTCTTGTTAATATGGTGTATGACATTAATAGATTTACATATATTAAACCATCCTTGAATCCCTGGGATGAATCCCACTTGGTCATGATGGATGATCCTTTTTGATGTATTGTTGAATTCCATTTGCTAATATTTTGTTGAGAAATTTTGTATCCATGTTCATTAGAAATCGATCTGTAATTTTCTCTTGGTGATATCTCTGTCGGCTTTTGGTATCAGTGTAATATTAGCCTCATAAAAAGTATTTGAGAGAGTTGCTTGTTCTTCAATATTTTGGAAGAGCTTTAAAATAATAGGTGTTAATTCTTCTTTGTGGGTTTGGTAGAACTCAATGGCTCATTGGAGAAGCCATCTGGATCTGGGCTTTTATTTGGGGGGCAGTCCTTGATTACTTCTTCAATTTCTTTGCTTGTAATTGTTCTGTTCGGGTTTTCCAATTATTTTGGGTTCAGTCTTGGTAGACTATACTTTTCCAGAAATATGTCCATGTCTTCAAGGTTGTCCATTTATGTGGCATAGAACTGCTCATAGTAGTCCCTTACGATGCTTTGAATTTCTCTGGTATTTGTTCTAAATGTTCCCCTTTCATTTATGATTCTAGTTATGAGAGTTTTTTCCCTTTTTCTTTGTGATCTAGCCAATGGCTTCTCAATTTTTTTTTGTTTTTTTCAAAGAACCAACTTTTGGCTTCATTGATCTTCTGGGTTGTCTTTTTGTTTTCTATTTCATGCATTTCTGCTCTTCTGCTGATTTTTGGCTTTAATTGTTCTTCTTTGGTTGTTTTAAATGTAGAGCTAAGTTGTTTATTTGCAGTTTTTCTTATTTTTTTACATAGGCTTGCATTGCGATGTACTTTCCCTTTAGTACCAATTTTGCTGCATCCCAAAGATTCTGGTAGCTCATGTCCTCATTCTCATTTGTCTCTAAGTATTTTTTAAGTTCCTTTTTGACTTCCTCTTTTACCCAAGAGTCCTTCAGGAGCATCTTGTTGAGTTTCCAATTGGTTTGGGGTCTTCCAACTTTCTTTTTGTGATTAATTTCCAATTTTAGACCGTTGTGGTCAGAGAAGATGCTTGGTATGACTTCAATATTTGTAAATTTGTTGAGAGATGTTTTGTGTCCCAGCATATGATCTATTCTTGAGAATGTTCTATGAGCGCTTGAGAAAAAAACAAAATCTATAGTTGTGGGGCAAAGTGATTGGTATATGTCTATTAGACCTATGGTCATTTAAAGTGGCTGTTTCCCTGTTAATTTTCTGGCTGGTTTATTTGTCCATTGTTGTAAGTGGGGTGTTGAATTCCCCCCTATTACTGAGTTGCTGTCAATGTCTCTCTTCAGGTCTAATAATACTTGCTTGATATATTTTGATGCTCCTTCATTCGGTGCACATATGTTAATAAGTATTATGTTTTCCTGCGAGATTTATCCTTTAATCATTATATAGTGACTTTTGCTATGCTTTTTAGGTGGAAGTCTGTTTTATCTGATATGAGTATAGCTGTTCCTGCTCTTTTGTGGTTGCCATTCGACTGTAGGATTATTTTCCAGCCATTGACTTTGAATCTTCATTAATCTTTTGGAAGTAGGTGGGTTTCTTGAATGCAGGGAAGGTTGGGTTATGCTTTTTAATCCATTCAGCCATCTGCATCCTTTGACTGGTGAGTTCAGTCCATTAACATTTAGGGTTATTATTGATATATAGCTGCTCAGTGTTATTTTATAATTTTTTTTATATGTTGTTCCAGATGATGACCTTGTTCTCTTTCTCTTTTTAGGTTGGATGGGTGCAGTTATATTTTGATTGATTTCACCTTTTGTTTTCTTTTTCACTTTCTCTTTAGGGATGTATTTTGAGGTTACCCAAAGTTAGCATTCACTATTCTGTTTATATCCTAATTTCATTTTAGAGCATATTAGTCTTCCACTCATTCAAGCCATCCACATTCTTGATCTCTTCTCTTCCTCCCCACTTTTAATATGTGCTGTCATACTGTTTTGCGGTGTGATTTCTTTATGCTTTATAGAATATCCTTTAATTTATTTTACACAGCTAGTTTTGTGGTGATGAACTCCTTTAACTTTTGCTTTTCAGAAAAAATTTTTATCATTACTTCAGTTCTGAATGATAATCTTGCCAGATATAGTATCCTAGGTTGAAAATCCTTTTCTTTCAGCACTTTGAATATTTTATGCCATTCCTTTCTGACCTGCAGAGTTTCATTTGAGAAGTCAGCTCACAATCTTATGGGTTCTCTTTTGTATGTGACATGTTTCTCTCTGGCTCCTTTTAATAGTCTTTCTTTATCTTGTATTTTTGAGATTTTGATGATGATATGCCTAGGTGTATTTCTGTTTGGGTTTCTTTTATTCGGAACTCTCTGAGCTTCCTGGATCTGGAGACGTGCTTCGTTCTTCAAATTGGGGAAGTTCTCATCTACTTTTCTTTATATATGGTTTCTGTCCCCTTTTCTCCGTCTTCCTCTGGGACCCCTGTGATGCGAATGTTGTTCCTTTTGATATTATCCCAGAGGTCTCAAATGCTGTCTTCAATTCTTTGAATTTTTTATCTCTTTGCTGGTTTGCTTGATTGAGTTCCTTTTTCCTATCTTCCAGAACACTGATTCTGTTGGAAGCTTCAATCACACAATTGTTGAGTCCATGTACTGAGTTCTTTAATTCAGTCATTGTGTCTCTTACCTGTTTGATGTCTTGTTTTAATTCTTCTCTTTGCTTCCGGACATTCTCGTTTACTGCCTGTACTAAATTCTGGATTTTCATGAGTATGTTAATCATTGTTACCATAAATTACTATTCAGGTAATATACATATGTCTGCTATATTCAGATTTTGCCCTTGGTTTTTGATTGGCTCCATCATTTCACGTATATTTCTCTGTGCCTTTGCTCTATTCAGCATTCTATTTATGTTGCTGAGGGTTCAGTATCCCTGGCATTGCGTAGGTTTTACTTTTCCAGGATTGGCAACCAGCCTGCAGTTTTGCTTCTACTCACAGGTGGCGCTAGCAGGTTGTGCTGAGGTTTGGGATTCCCTTCTCATTGTAATCATGGGGGTGGGATTTCCAGTGGGTGGATATGAGGTGGGTGGGATTTCTGCTCAGTGGAGACCAGGCTCTGGTGTAAATTGGTTATGGGATGTGTTTGAGCTTGGAATTTCTTTGTCTGATTTCCAGTTATGGCTGCACAATTTCACCACATGAGCTCTAGCTCAACTCCTGAGGTGCTGGCTCTCCTTTCACCTCTTCCCAAGTCAACCCTCTAGGTCTCTGCATCTCAGTCCCACTGGGCCTGACTCTTGCTTCCCCACAGCCAATTCTGAAATCCCTAGCCTCCACACCACTGCGTGTCTGGAGACTCCTGAACTCAGTCCCATATCCAAATTCGTGGCTTAGCTGAGAACCCCACTGGATGCCCTCAACCACAGTTAGTCGTCAGCTGATCTATCTTCAGCTGAAGTGTCAGTCATTTCTTGGTGTTTGTCTCAGAAAATAGGTGATTTTTGTTTTGTTTTGTTTTGTTTTTGTGTCTGTGGGGAGTGACCCGAAAGTGCATCCTATTGAGTCATCATCCAGAAGTCAATCACCATGTGTTTTAATGTGGGGCAGACAAGCTCATAGTAAGCTAAGGAAGTGCAGAAGCTTTTACTCTTTGCACCTTTCTTAGGTAGAAGTTTCAACAGACAAATGTTAATCAACAGGGAGAGCTGACTTTAGGAAGATGATGGATTTAACTTTACTAAAATATGTTAGTAGGCTATCCTACCATAGTTGGATGGAGAAACTTTATTAAAACTAAAACTTCAAATGGCACCTTGGATCTGTGCAGAACTAAGTCCTGGATCCTGCATGTATGATGACGTTTAAAATTCATATGTTACAATCTGTGTATGTATATGAATCTGGTAGTTACAGAATAAGCCCTCTGACTCTTTGCCTCTAAGTCCTTTCTGTGTGGAGTCATATTGCTCTGGGACTGCAAGAGCAATAGATCAAAGAGTAATCCACTGATAAGAAAAGAGGAAAAGAGCAAGGAGGCAAGACAAAGGTTTTTAATTCAAAAGGAGCTGAAGATCTACAAACACACACACACGGTCCTGTTGCTAACATCATGGATCCAGAGCTAGAAGAACTAAAGAGAAAATGTAGGCTTTAAAGGGAAAGCATAGGACTGGAAGTGAACTGGAACAGAAGTTTTCAGAACAGTGAAATAATAAAATATGCCAACTGAGATGGAAAATGCAAGACTTCTTCCATGTGGAGCTAGACTTGTCTTCTTAGGTACCTATCTACTTGAATACATATTTCTGACAATAGACCTTAAGTAACTTAGATTCTAAAGAATGGATTGGCAGTTGTGGAACCAGCCTCTGTGATGACCCCCAATGACCATCACCTTTGTTGCACGTATATTTGTGTTGTCCATTTCCACAGTGAAATCACCTGGCTAGTAAACATGGAGGAAGTGATGGCAGGCAATTTCAGAGGCTTAGACATGAAAGGCCTTGCCTTTTTCTCCTTGATCCTTTATGTTACCTGCTGGGTGGAGAGTCATTCCTCATACTCCCAGCCCATTTCCCCTCTCAGCAAGAGGACCAACTGGGCAGCCATGTGAAAAGTCACCTTGGAAGTGAAGCCTCCAGCCCCAGCCAAACCCATAGTAATAACCTTCACTGGACTCCAGCCTCACAAATGACCCTGCACCAGAACTGCCCAGCCAAGCTGCCCCTGAATTCCTGACCCACAGGAACTGTGAGAGATCACAAACTATTATTGTAATTTAAGCCACTTAGATGGGGCTGATGCGTTACGCAATGATAGAGAACTCATACCCCAGAGCCATACAAAATGTTCAAGTGCTGTTGAGAGCGCTCATCTCAATGTTTAATGTGAAAAATATTTTGGCTGCTATGATGCATCACCAAGTCATGGAAATTTATGAATAAATTTTTTCAGCCCAAAGTCTATGCAAAAATGCACTAAGTTTCATGAAGGGAAGCAGAGCTCGGGAAAAGAAATAGATGCAGATTAGATGTCAAACATGCACTTATTGAGTTAAATGGAATTGAAATTGCAGACAGTTACAGATGAAGCACTTTACATTGTCACCTCGCGTGTTTATCAAATGCTGAACTACTGACAACAGTGTACTCCATGGAACGCTTCTGTGGTTAGATGTAATGTGGTGGAAAGCAAGTTCACCCAGCCCTCCAGAGGAAGGTGCAGCTGGCCCACTACTGGAGGCAGAAACTGCTCTCTGGCCTGGCCCATACGTGGAGCAGTAGGAGCCTGCTTATCCTCAGCGGCCCGCCTCTGTGCTCTGCCTTGGCCTTTGTTGCAAGAATATGTTTATGTGACACCCACAAGTCAGCCTCACCTTACTTAAAGCAGTTGAAATTATTCAGATGGAATGCAATTTCCCTGGCTGCAGTTTATGTCCTTGGGATCAGGCTCATCTACGGACATATAGTCTCAGTGCATCCAGTGACAACTACTGTCCTAAGTGGCTTTCATTCAAGCTTCCACAGTTACACCTCCTTTATGGGATATCTGCATATCTGCATATCACCCTCTGGCCCATGTCTTGCAGGAAAGAGTCTGGCTGGGAGTTTCCTCCTGGGACTAGTCATCCACCTGTGCATCTCGGCACTGTCCTTACCCTTAAGCTCACATGTGATCCCACAAACAGACCCCTGCTGGCCTCACTCACCATTCCACTGACATGGATACCATCAGCTCTCTTAGCTTGCTCCAAGCCTGGGCCCTCATGCTGAGGTCTCTGAAATATTATTTCACTGACCCCAAAGTGTACTGGACCCCTGGGAAGAACACGTTTGCCTAGTAGGCACCATCGGGATCTCTTGTCTTCCTTCCTCAGACTGTCTCTCTAGGGTATCCTCTCCTGTCTAACATCAATCCCCAAACCCCAGGCAGGGAAGGAAATACATAATAGAATGTGTACTTCTCTCAAATCTAGTAAAAATTAAAAACTTGCCACAACTCAAGTTCAATAGCCTAACCTTACAATATAAATAATTACAGCTTCTGCTCAGTGGGCATTGAGGAAAAGCCAGCATGGTGCCAGGATGATCACATTGTGGTCGTATTTAATCCTCACTGCAGAATTGAGTGCTAATTTTATCATTCCTCATTCCCAGAAGAACCTAAGACTCAGAGAAGTTAACTATTTAGCTCAAAACCACACAGCCGAGGTCTGTCTACTTCACTAAAATCTTCGCTCTGAGCCACCCCCACTGTCATAATTGAGCTGGGAGGACCCCAGAGTGTCATGAACCAGCTCTTACTGTAGATAAGGGAAACTGGTCACATTTTCACACTGGTCACTACCCACGCTGCCTCACATTGTAAAGTCAACTCTGCCTTTCGTGCCACCCCACTCCCCACTTGGCAGAACATCTCAAAGGTTGTTGCATAGTGGATTTAGAATGGCCTCGGATACAAGCATGCACAGAGATGCAAGATGCTAATGCCTGCCAGGGGTCACTGGGCTGGTGGTGGCACAGAATCAGAACCAGAAGGTCCCCTTTAGCAGAAATGCCTGTCTCTCTTCTTTAACGCAGACAGCAAGCATCTGAAGGGGCTGCTGGTTCTATTTCTAGAGTTTTCCCTGGGGTGACCTAACCAGAGATATCCATCCTAATGCCCAGAGGGCAGAGCAGAATTCA
The DNA here is from genome assembly GCA_004363575.1 of Solenodon paradoxus. Taxonomy (NCBI): domain Eukaryota; kingdom Metazoa; phylum Chordata; class Mammalia; order Eulipotyphla; family Solenodontidae; genus Solenodon; species Solenodon paradoxus. Next base: position 22,317 of record RJWH01005309.1, on the reverse strand, counting down.
AGGGTTTTCCTGCCCACCCTTCTCCACTCACTTGGCTCCCACTCCACTCTATTATTAGCAATCATAGGTCTTACCAGAAAAAGAAACACTTGTCTAAAATTGGGTTAGTACTTTTTCCTTTGATCTCTTATTCTTCCCAAGGGGGACAAAACTGCTGGCATTCCCATGGGAAGTGAGGGGCCAGCAGGCAGCAAGGTGAGCACTGCGGTGTAGACCCCAGGACTCTGCTCCCTCTGCCTGCTCTGGGAAGGAGTGAACCCAGAGGAAGCCTCCCCAGCCAGGCAAAGTTGCTGGGAAGAGTCATCCCTGGAGGCCAGAGCTGGTTGGAAGCTCTTTATGCTGTTTGGACCATTTTTCTAGAGCTAGCTCTGGGTGATTTCTTCCCTGGGGTTGTCACTGCTTTGTCAGTTCTTGTTTAAACATCCCCTGGGCGATAAAACTGCTACCGTCTGCCCCAGGTCTCTGAGCACAAAAAGCCACGGCAGTTTCTTGTTGTCCACGCAGACTGTGCAAATTGGAACATGCCTGGGTTTGCCACGCACTTGGTGTACAGTCAGACCCTAGTCAGCTTTCTACCACATGACCTGTACCACCATTCCAGCTTCTCCTCTTGGAATCTGGATGCCACACACTTCCACCCTCCTGGCCGCCGCCCGTTAACCCTTGTCAGGTAGTGCAGGCAGGTGGTCTGGTATCTGGATAAATTGTCCTCATGTTGAGCCTACCTCTCCATTCTGAAGTGGGGCTGAGTAGACACGTGTCTAGACAAAGCACTCGCTCCACTCCTGAGGCATCACCTGATATTTGGACACTTGGACGGAAAACCTGTAATCTGGGTGACCTGGTGCATGAGTCAGAGACTCCATCATGGATGGCACCGTCTCAGATGCTTTACCGCTGTCTGTCCTCTTCCAGACCTTTAGTCAAAACCAGTTCCTGTAGCCCTTAACTCACTCATCCTTACACTCCCAGGATGTGAACAATCTGTAAATCTTCAGGAGGACAAAGATACCGCTGTCTTACCTCCAGGACATGGGTGTCAGTGTTTTTACCTCAGTCATTTACTTAGTTCACAAATAAGGAAAAGCATCCTAGGGACAGTATGAGGAGGCCGTTCAGTGAGAAAATGCTATAAATCTTGACTCCATCGAAGCCTCATCCACAATATCTGGTATGTAATTTACCCTAATACATTATTGTTATATCCCATACACATCCTTGCCTTGTTATTAGGACTCAAATTACCGCTCAGTTTTGGGAGGACTTATTTGTTCCCACAGTCCAGCACCTGGATTCAGATCCCGGTTCTTCAGAACCTACTACTTCTGGAGACAGGGTAGAGCTACAAGCCTCTCCCAGCCTCAGTTTCCTCCTCCACACTATGGGCATGGTAACAATATCTATCTCCCAGGGTTAGGGCTGAAGCTGGAAGCCTAACACCATGCCTGATCACAGAAGCATTTCACAAACAGGAGACCTTGCCACAAGATATCCAGGCTCCTGGTAACTCGCAGCTCCTGGAAAGCAGGGATTCTTCCTCATGCCTTGTTTATAAACTTCTGGCATTTAGAACAGTGCCAAGGATAAAGGTACCAAGGAGTCACCAAATAACTCTTAGATCAACTGATGGACAAGTCACCAACTGCTGGGCCAAGTGAGCATGGTGGAACCCTTGTCCTTTAGCAGGGACCAGGGGTTAACCTGAATGAATGTTCCCCATGTCTGCCTTGCAAGACCCCCGGTGAAGGTGTTTGCAGCATACTCGGTTTCAGTCTGAGGAGGAATAAAGCACTTGGGTCAGTAGCAATTGGCTTCTTCTTCCTGACCTTGCTTGGCTTGCATGGAAGCCTTGCAGCAAGCTAGACGGTGCTCTGGCTCTCAGTCTGCTCCTGCACCTGCGGAGCCAATTTCTCCAAGAGGGAGCAAATCATCTGCAAATAATGATTGCGGCTCTCAGGAGGAGAGAACGGATCGCAGGTGTGGCAGGCTGGTAAGGCAACACTGGACATTGCCTGCTGTCCCTTCACCTCTGACCACTCAGCATCTGGGCAAACAGCTCACGGCAGACCCACGTTGCCCAGGAACAGGACTTGGGAGTTGAAGGACATTGGGAAAAAAGAAATATTTCTTAAAACAGGGCAACAGGAAATGACTGCAGACACAGGGCAGGGGAGAAACAGGTCATCAGCAAACAGAGGAAGCAATTTGACAATGAGGTGAAAATTGTCACAGCCAATTCTCCCTGACACCCTGAGCTGTGCTCATGGACTCAAGGAAATCTGTCACTGGCTCAGGAAACCGTTTGCAAGGAGCTGGTAATAGTTTAGTAAAGGCCTAGTGACTCCGACAGAGACGGAAGGATGCAGATGTGCCAGGGGAGATGGCTCCTGTTTTAGACCAAGACAGACGATAGGGTGCAGCTCTCTTCCCCAGCCCTGCTCCTCTGGTGGCGAAGTGCGTCAGCTCAGAGAAGCTGTGCGAAGGGAGGGTGTAAAGGGAAATCTGATCCAAGCAGAGTTTAAAACATACAGATTATGAGTCTGTGTGCATGCGCACATGTGTGTGTATGCCAATGTGCTTATTTATATGTTCGCATGTGTGTTTGTGTGACAATTTGAGGATCCATGTGCACATTATTGTGTATATAAATGTGATGTAGTGTACATGTGTATGAATGGGTAATGTGTTGATGAATTATGAGCATGTGTGTACATATGTACAGTGATATGGGTACATATAACTATGTACATGGGTATTGTCTACATGTGGTAATATGTATTTTGGATCTGTGGGGATGTGGGCATATGTGTACTGTAGTGTGCACATGTGAGCATGTATGCGCATACATGTTAACCCACATTTATGTAAGTATGTATGCATATTTGTGTGCATAGGTGTGGGTATGAGTGTGTCTGCTCTGTGGTACAGTATGCATACATGTGAGCTTGTATGTGGTTGTCTATATGCACGGCATGTGTGTATGCCTGTCTATGTATATACGTGTGTTTGTCTATGTGTCTCTGTGCTTGTCTGAGTGTGTAGGTATATGCATATGCCTATTTGTAGTGTGTGTCTGTGAGTGTAAACATGTAATATGTTACATGTAGGCGGGTGCATGCATGTGTATAGGTCTTGCAGGCATGTCTATATATATAATTGTGCATGTGTGTGTGACTTCCTACAGCTTTTTAAATGAATATGCCTTCCCTTTTTGAGGCGTTCCTCCTCTCTCTATCATATCTCTACTTTATGGCAAATGGGTTTTGATTCTGAAGCAAATTGACCTTGAAATAAGTTCCAGGATCTGAGTTCTGACACCCCAGATGCTGGGTTTCAAATGCAGACTGCTCATTCAGCAGATAGCAGCTCCATCGTATGAATCTGGAGGGGAGTGCCGCATTTGTCTGCCTAATGGCAATGCTGAGGTCGTGGGCAGGGCTACTGCAGGCTGAGGCTGGGGTCAGCGGACGTGTGGCAGACTTTGGTTACCCTTTCTACTGACATGCATATGTGTGTATGTGTAATTCAGTTCATGCTTGGGTTTTAAAATTATACAGTGAGTGGTGGGGTGCTGATGGCCAGAATGTAGAGTTACATGGCAGCAAATCCCTGATCACAAATCTGCCTGGTCACTGGAAACCTCCAGAGGCTTTGAGGGAGGAAAGTGGGTGTTCTGTGCAGCCATATGTGACTACCTAGAAATCAATGTTTTCATGGTGCCTATACTTAGGAAGGTTATCTTAGCCTCAGCTTTGCTAAGCATTGGACACTTCTCTGTGCTAATATGTGTTTTGCATCAGTGTCATATCAGTGTCTCCCTACTGAGATGACAATTTAAAATTTCGATGTAATAGAAACAGAAAATGTTTATTGAGCATCCACAATGTGTTGAGCATTGGGCGATAGTCTTTGAAGTGAAATCATGAGCAAAGAAGAACTGCAAGTAGCATTTATGCTTAGCATACAGCAGGTTATATACTCACAGGTAGTAACTGTATGATGTACAGTGCAGGTGTCAGATCTAATTTAAAGGTGATTTGCTTTGTTTTCATGTGTCCAAGTTCTACGTTGTTCATGAATTGAACAGGCAGCAGAAGGGCTGAAATATTCCCCACCCATTTCCAGCTTCTACAACACAGACTATTATTGAAACTTAAGTTCTTTCCCCAAGGGGTTCTGTTGTTGTTTAGAATGAAGCAATGAACTAGATCACTGCAAAGACAGTCAGATGCCTTTTATAGATCACAGGGTGAAGTTAGACCAGAAGGCAGACAGGCGGGGACAGGGGGACCTGGACTCATCCAGTGTGCCATCTGACCTGGAAATGAAGATTGATGGAGCTGTCTTAGAGAAAGTGAGGGCTGAAAACTCAGCTCCCACAGTCAGAGCTGGGCTGCCCTGATGTGGTCCAGGGCCAAGCGTGTAGGAGAGAGCTGGGCAGAGAAATAGGCGGAAAGCTAGTGCCAAAATACTAATCCCAGAAAGACTTGAGGCTGCTCATTTGCATGCTACTCATTTCTTTTCCAATAAGGGAGATCTTTGGGAGTGATTTTTATTGAAGAAGCTGTTAGGCATAACCCTGGTTACAGCTGAAATTCAGTAGAGCCAAGACCTCAAAAGACCCCAGAGATTACTTAGTGCAGCCCCTTCCCCTGAGCTGGTCCGTGCTGACAACCATTCCAGAACAATGGTATGTCATTTTAAGTATTTCTCAGGAAGAATGTTTCACAAACTCCGTAATATACTGGTACCAAAACAAAACCTAGCAGCAAACCCAAATTTTCTCTGGACTATGGCTAACTGCAATAGAAGATGGATACAGATGTTTCAAAAGCAGCCAGTTAGTTAGCAAAAGTGCCAATATACTTCTCTTTGCCCTCTGGTGACATGATTTCAAAATTACATTAGGTTGATATTGCCAGGGGCTCCTGTTTGATTTTGATTCATTCTGGTGGGAGGAACATATTCGGTTCAAACAAGAGAGGAGTGTGGAAGTCTTTGCTCCTACTAACATCAGAAAAGGGACCCAACTTTAGCCTCCACTTCATACAGAACAGACAAGGAACCTGAAATTTTAATGTTAGTTTCTAGCATTCCACAGTTGCCTTGCATTTTATCTAGTCTATGTGTGAGTATCCAAAAAAAGTATGTTCAGCAAACAAAATCTAAAACAACAGCTCATGCATGGCCACAAAGTAACTTGTTTTAAGGAGTTGGAAGTTATGTGCTATACAAGATTGCTTGCATATATTAGTCACCAGTTGTTTATGCTACCAATGAAAGCTGTTATTCCTAAAGAGATGATAGCTAAGAAGCAGAAGAAATAATTCACTGAAATTTTAGACGAAGAGTGAGTAGATGCTATGAATGGAATAATTAATGCTAGGCTAAATTAGAATGCAAAAAGTAATAAAAAGAAAGGATTGTTTTAAGAGTTTTGCCCTTAGAGAGTGTTGGTAGTTTCTGAGATGTAGTAGTAATCTGTATTAAATGATTCCTAAAGAGAATGCACAGGCATACACCTCTGACAAAAAGAAAATAAATGTTTGAGAATGATAATTGGTAATACACAATAAAGAAAATGGAAGTGATTAAAAGGAAACCTGACCTCTTCCTTAAGAAGTGTCCTCTCTTGTTGGACCATAAAAAAATAGAGAGAGGGGTCAAGATTCACTAATCCCACAATGATCCTGATTTTGTATTAAAACGAGACAGAAGAACCTGGAAGTGACACACCTCTAGGAACATGACAGGGCAGGAAAAGATACCATGGTGAAGCAAAGAGAATGGTTCCAACCTTTCTAGCCCTTGAAGTTCAGGATACAGAAGAAAGGAGAAGTAAAAAGTGGTTATGAACATAGTGTTACAACATAGGATTGCTTCTCTGAAACTGTAGTTTATCAGGTTTAATTGGGGTGATGGATCTATGAAGGAGGGAAGAAAATTTGGACAGCGAAGAGGATCACAGCGCAACATTTGTGGGGAAAGGGAAGAAAAGTCCAAATGAACCCATAACATTAGATTCTGTAGAGGAAAGCAGATGTGATATAGGTTTAAATGTGGTAGATGAGTTATCCAGGAAAATATCAAGGAAGAAGCAATATTTCTGCCTCAATTATCTTTGTATTTCATAGGTAGTAAATAAAGTTAATGTAAAACTTTATCAAGGAGGTAAATATTTTGACTCTAAGTTTAACCCCATCAGGACTAGCCAAATGAAATTTTCTTTACATATAATTCCTCTGACTTCATAGGTCTTTAATTGCACCAAGGAGTTCCTTATGCCCACTGACAAAACTCTGTCAAAGTTATCATCTTTAAAATCTCTCATTATTTTATTATTTTTACTTTTTTAAATTCTCCTGCCCCATTTACTATTTACCCAGTAGAGTTACCCTTTTTAAACATAAATCAGGCCATGCCACTTCCTGCTTACAATCTCCCAGTGACTTCAATACAATGCCAGTGTCCTAGGGTAAACCACATGATCTAACTTGTGGCTGTCCCACAGCATCCTGTCCTATCATTCCCTGTTTCTCACTCAGCCCCTGCTGTATGGGACTTCTTTCTGTTCCTCCTCAAATCCATCATGCATGATCCTGCCTCTGGGCCTTAGCAGCTGCCGTTTCCTCTTCCTAAAATTCTCTCTAACTTTATTCAAATATACCCTTGGGACCATCTGTAAAGTACCATAACCCATGTAGAGGATGATCAGGTGTTGGAGAGGGGCGAGGATGTTCATTGGACAGTGCTGATGGGTGGTTGTGAGTACATATGCAACAGACAGTCACAGAAACCTGAAAAGGAGAAGCTGCTCTCTGTCTCTAAGTGCAGAACACATAGAGAATCATCTACAGAAAAAAAGAGCTTCCAAAAGAACTGAAAGAGTTGTTTCTCCATGGGACTTGGGAAGACACTTGAACCATTTTTGGTATAAATAACAAAGAACCACACAGAGCCAGAGACAAAACATCCTTTTACTCTTTCATTGGTAGAAGGAGTATGTTAGCCAGAATTACTGAGTTTCTGAGGAGACATACTTGCTGGGGCACGGCAGGCACATGGTCAAGCCTGCCTCGGCCAGCATGCACTAACAGGCCAGAGGTGAGGACAGAGGGGACCCTTCCTGGGACTCCAAGTCAATCAGCAGGAGATATGTGGCTGGAAATTAGTTATGTGAGAGGTAGAGAAAGCCAGACAATGTATCTATTAAAAGTAATAATGTAACCTTACGTGTGGCGACAAGCTGGAGCACACTGGGGAAGAAGAGAAATCAAGTAAATGGTTATATGTTTTATTTATCTCACATTTTGCATGATCTCAAGTAAACATATATGAAAGCTGAAACTCAGATTCCCCAATGTTTGTCCATGTTTGTCATCAGCAGCATTGCATAGGGACAGCCATTCATTTGTATGCTTAACATAGCCTCATATTCAAAAATGTTTTGGGAACAAAGGAACAAATAATTTATTTCTTGCTTGAAAAGTTAATTCATTTATATTAATATTTTGTTTATTACCTCTAAGTTGACCAGATTATTAAATTAAGCATTGTTTGGTAGCAAAATGTTGCTGCATAAATAGAATACAAATTAATACATCTATTCTGCAACCCAAGTAAAGAAAACACTGAAGATGAAAGTAGGAAAGATGGGACATAAATTGTCTTTAGTTCTGCTTCTGAGCTCATTCTCAACCATTTTCTGTCCCATTCAATGGCAGGCAATCCTCTTAAGAAGTCCACGCCCAGTAGCTCACCAATACTCTTCTGTGCAGTTCCTTGAGTTAAAAGCCAAATAAACCAAATTGGCTCTCAGGAACTGCCTTACTGGCATTGTTAATGCCAGTTGGCATTATTAAAATTGTGTCTCTGTGTTTGTCACTAAGAGAGTGGTTTCCTTTAGTCCAGGCGCTCTTGTTGATACAGTAACCTTCAAATTTGAGTTTTCCAGGATAAAAAAGAAAAACAGGGTGTGGGAGGGGTGATTTCGAAGAAAGCAGCTTATCTCAATGATTTCAGAAAACTCACCCACTGAGTCTACTGCAGTACTGAAGAGAGGGGCCCATGAGTTCACAGCCAGCCCTCCAGTTAGAACTAGTCTTTATAATTTTCTTCAAGATGAGCCCACCATCCGCCACTCATCTGGTGCACAGACCCAGGTAAGTGGCGGTGTGGCACAATGCAAAGGGCATGGCACTTATATTCAGAAGAGGAGATTGATCCCAATTCCACTGTGTGATCAGTGGGTGGTCTTGGTAAAGTCATTTTACCTCTCTGAGGCACGAACTCATCAAGATGACAGCAAAACCACCAGGGACTGCTATGGGAATCAAATGCATATATCTGTGGAAAGACTTTGCACTCAGTAAACCAGTATGAGGAAGCTGGTTATCATAAAAAAAAGAGATTATTTCGGTTGTTCAATAACTAAAAGTCTTTGGCTGAAGTCTAAAACAGATACCATGCTGTATAACAAATTCCACTTTATACCCAATCATGTTAAAGAATCCAAGTACTTCCATTTTAAAATTCCATCTACTACTGCTTGCATATTTAAATGAAAATTCATTTGGATGGCAGCATGCTTGGAGCAACACAGCAGTAACTAAATAAACAAATAATTGGCAATGGATTAGGCCCGGATGCAGATGAGAACCAGAGCACCTGCAGTGACACCAGGCTGGGAGGGATGAGTAGAGCTGGCAGGCCTCATCCTACACCCTCAGGGTCAGGACCGATCTCCCTCTCTGCAAGGAGCATGCCGCACAATTAAGCACCTAACGTGTATGTAGAGGATGAAGAGGAGTTGACAGTGTTTGCTTGTTTAACTTATTCTTCTCCTGTCCTGCTTCTTCTCTGCTGCCAGTCTGGAAAACTCATGACCACCCTACATTTGGAGAGGTAGTTCAGAACTTGAGTCTCCACTGCAGCTCTTACCCAACAAAGGCAGTTACTTTGATAAAAGTAGCTACAGACTCTTAATTCTTGCTTTGAAAAGAGCTGATGAGGACATGTTGGGATGTTTCTGCCCCAATCTTTTCTTGGACAGTGTGTGCTCTGCTCAGAGGCCAAGTCTTCCCATTTGTGCTTGACAAGGCAAGTGGGTAGTAGGACTCACATTCCATCTTTTCAATTCATGCAGTGACTCCTGGGAAGGAATTCTAGTGAGGTCTGATCTCGGCATTGATACCCCACCTACTTTTCAATGACCAGTTCACCCAGTGTGAATTGCAGTCCACAGCAGTCTGCACTGTGGATCTGCCCTTAGCAAACCATAGACTAGCTTTGTGATCTGAAGCATGTTACTTTAATGTTCTCATCAATGAAACGGACTCAGTAATATTCAGTATTCACACTGATAGAGCAGTTCTAAGTCTTAGATGTACTAATCTAAATAGAGAGGTAAGTTGATATCTACCCCTTTTAAGCCGTGGCCCCATAGAAAGTCAGCCCTCCCGTGGACGCCACAGAAAGTCCTCCCATGGATGTCACAGGGAGGCCCCCTGGACACTACATATCAGTATCTACATGGGCTCCACCAGAGGTCTCCTCATGGACATCACAGGAAGTGTCCCTATAAATGCTGCAGGAAGCACCCCCTTGCTCACCAGAGGAAGTCTCCCTGGCTGTTCCATGACCTGTGACTGCTCTTTTCTGTATAATCACAGGGCCCTGCTCCAGTCTGGCTCCGTTTGTGGCTTCATTTTATTATTTACCAGTTCATGAGGGTAAGTCTCATGCCCGTACACACTTTGGTAGCTTCAGCAGCACTTAGTATTTTGGTGAACACAAGGTAGACATTTATCAAATAAATGATTTGTTATCATGTCTGTCTCTCCTCATTTCAGTAAAATAGAAAAGTCAGAACTGCCCTGCTTCATGAAGTTCTCCATAGCTTGTGCAGACAGCACATCACACTCTCTTTGGCTTATGTTTCCGTTTGCTGGATGCCTTCCTTCGCTCTGTCACTAAACATGCCCCACGTGCCTACTGAGTGCCAGGAATCTGGAGGGTGATGATGAGGAGCGAGGCGGCCAGGGTTTCCTTCTCCAGGGAGCATACTGTTTAGTGGGATTCAATCATGGCTCTGCTTGAAGTGTTTTTTCTTCAAAAGAGAAACCGTCAATAATTCAGTTTCAGATACTCCATAATTTGAAAAACTTAATGGCATGTAAACAATAACTTGTACCTTATTATGTGTATACCTGTCATAGAACTGGGACAGTCTCAAGTCTGACCTGCGCTACCTGCTGAGCTTATTATTCTTATACCAAAGCAACCGTACAGGGAAACCACCTCTCTTAAAAAAAAAATCCCATGTTCTATATTGCTAAATGTTCATGATCTTAGAGGCAAATAAGACCCTTTAAAAGTATATGACTGTATCAGAGGCCAAAATACCAGCTGACCATCCCAATAAGGAACTCCCCTAGTGAGCCATATGTAGATAAGTAGAGAAAGTGACTTTCTTATTCCATTCCTGTAACTAGAAGAAGAAACATGAATCTTCAGAAATTAAGAGTTAATCAAATGCATCTAGGGAAGGAGGAGGACAGATTGAGAGAGAGAGAGAGAGAGAGAGAGAGAGAGAGGTGTTCCATTTGTCACCATAAAATGAAAAATTTATGAAAACATTTACTATTATGTTTAATAATTAGGGCACCTTGCTTTCAATATCTGATTTCTGTGAAATGCTTTATTTTTGTAATTTTTATATCCTTGATAGCCTTTATGAAGTCACAAATGATACTAAACCATTTTAAAGTAAAATTATAATTTTTATTTTTATTTACTCATTTAAATTAAAGTTGTATTAAAATACTCTTGACTTATAACATTATATAGATTTCAGGTATAGAGCATTATAATTCAACATTAGTATATGTGCACTATGATCTCCACAAAGTTTAGTTTCCATCTACCATGGTACAATGATCCCTTTACTCCATTTGCCTACCCCGCTTCCCTGGGGTAAAACCCTTAAATAGGTAAGTTAATGAGTCACAGCTGGAGGACACTTACCTACCCATCCTTATGGTGGAACTTGCCTCAGTAGCAGGCATTGTTCAGTAGGAAACAGTTTTTGAAATACTGATATTGAAACTTTCTTTCTTTTCTTTTTTTCTCTTTCTGTATTTTTAATTTTAAAATATTTTTATTAAGGTAACTTTTATTTACAAAATAATGTAAATTTAGACGTGCAGTTTCACTCTTCAACAAATACGTGATAACACACTCCACCCAACCATCACCATGTTTTTGATAGTCTTCCCCCACCAGCCAATGGGGAAAGCTAGTGCGTGTGTGTGTGTGTGTGTGTGTGTGTGTGTGTGTGTGTGTGTGTGTATGTCCACAGAGAGAGAGTAAGAGAGTAACAGCAATGCTGAAAATCATGGGCAGTGGAACCAGACAGGCCATGGATTGGGGAGATGACTTTACAGACACATAAATGAATTAGAGAATCAGCAAAGAAGTCAGGGCTCCTAGACTATTTGCTTTACTTACTGTCTACCTGTGACCTATGAATAACCTTCCTGCCTGGTCCAGATCTCCTTATGGAAGCAATTTTCATCCCTTGCTGCTTAGTTTGCTGAGAAGGCATAAATAAATAAATAAATAACAATAAAAAGAACTTGGCTCTCTTTCTCAAAATTGCTTCCTCTACCTGCCTCTTACCAGGGAAACCACCTTGTGAATTCCAGCTGCCTAGGCAGAAAGCTCCCAGGAATCTCTGAGCTTATCTCCCTCCCCTGCATTCAGTGATAAGATAATGAGATGCAAGTCTCTCTCTTGTGCTTGACAAGCTGGTGGCTCCAGCAGGGGAGTTGAGAGGCTCAGAGGCTGGGATTGGAGATTAATTAATGCTAAAAGACACAGTTTGATGTGGCAATGAAATTTCGTTTATAATAATCTCTAATTATCTTGTACCAGGAGCACCCCGACTCTCCCACGTGCTTCTTCTTGGTTGGAAATTGCTATTTATGCATAAAATAAAGCAGATTGCATTTGGGGGTGGAAGGAGTAGAGAGGAATGGGGAGAGACCACACAGCCCTGCTTGGAAGCAAGGGGTACCTTTTGAGGAAGGTAAACTATTTTTAAAACGTGAGCTGGACATTGTTGTAACAAGGGTTACTGAAGCAAGATGAAGGAAAATGTGATGAAGGAGTCCCACTGAGCAAGAATTCTTATTCCTTATCTCTTGACTGTTGACTGCCAGGCAAAGACCCCCTGTGCTCCACTAGGCCAACTCTGTGATTATTGAAGCAAATTTCTACTTCTGGAAGACAAATTAAGTGTTATGATTGCAGGTACCATCAGGAGTTCTTTTCATAATAGGGATTTACCCATGGGAAAGAGATACATATCCTAATGAACTAGTGCCTGGACAAAGGGACTGCAAACTTATTCCCACTGTACATGGTTTCTGCCTGAAGTCCCCAGAACCCCAGCTATCATGGGAACAACTGTGTTTTCTTGGCAAATGTGGACTCTTCAAGGCTGGGAGTTTTTATTCTGTTTCAATATTACTTGGAAATTTTGGATGGCTCCTCAAGCCAGATGAGGGAAAACTTACCTTCTAGGTGACACAGAAGGAGGCCAGGAGGTGGCAAAACCTCTCATAGTCAACATACTTTGAAATCAGCAGAAAATTCAAAGAAAATCATTTTGCTTATTAACAGATTCTCCTCCAGAAATCACAATTCAAGCAAGGGTTGTTGAGAGCTTGACCATGCATGAGCTGTGTGAATTTGGGTGAGAGAGTTAATGCTGCTAAATCTATTTCATCATTTGGAAACTGTGGGGAATAATAGTCATCACTAGTCCAGGAAACTATTTTAATACGATAATGTGTCTGACACAGTATTTGGCATGCAATTAATGCTTAATAAACATAGCTGTTACTAGGAATATTTTAAACATTTCTGGATCCTTTGACCAAGAATGTAGATTTTTAAAAAGTTTTTAGGTAGAATCATGCATATCTTTGAGAAGATTTCAGGTGAATCATGTGTGTGTGTGTGTGTGTGTGTGTGTGTGTGTGTGTGTGTGTGTGTGTGTGCATGAATGCATGTATGTATTAAAACCAACTGCTTATCAGTTTTATTTTGGGCATGTTTGGTAGCTGAGAGCCACACATCTGAATGGAACTCTTATCTCTCATGCCCAGTCTTAAATATTCTGTTCTCTAAGGAAACAACTGCTTTCCTCTAATTCCCATTATGTTTCATGAATGTTGTTGGTCCATCCAGAACAAGAGATACCTGGGTTGAAGACTGGGAAAGGCCTTTCTCAGGGGAAATATAAATCTGAAAGCATAGACTGTCAAAGTTTTTTTTTTTTTTCAAGTTAAAAGCGAATCTTGAGGAATTAATACAATCTTGGGGAAGAAGTTGGTGTCCATTTGGGGTAATAAGTCATACGTCCATTATCAGGGATGTGGGACAGAAGTAAACAGTGAAAGAGAGGACCCCAGGTCCTTCAAAGAGGCAGTTGGTTGACTTATTTTGGGCGTGTGGACTGTGGGGGCAGGGACCAAGTGGAAGAGGGCAGTAATACACAGAGGGGCTCAAACAATTGCTTAACTCTTTGCTGGGCTCCTAGGTTGGGATAGAGAGATCCTAGACATTGCCTTCACTGAAGGTTTAGGAAATTTTTCTATCTGCTAAACGAAGATAACAGAGGTCTTCCTAGGGACTTAATAACAGATTAAATGAAGAGTAATGTCATGTGGCTGCAAATACATTAAAGTTTTTTTTTTTTTTAATCTTTCAACCAGAATAGAATGTTTAAGTCATTTTTATACAAGGCTTTCTTAGCCTGATCATTTCTAGTCATGCCAGAATAGAGTCTGGTTTCAACTTAAGCCCAAGTACACTATTTCATTTGCCACCCTCCATCACTCCACGTTTGCATGACTTCCCAGCTTCTCAAATAGTCTTCGACTTGGAAAAGTTCTGCATCCATACCTGAGGAACAACTCCTCTCTGAGAAGAGAATTTTGCAAACAGGCAGCTGGATGGAGAAGAAATGTGCCGACATAGCTATCCATACATTGAATAATTGGCTGGCTGGGGAGAATGGGACACTCTGTTGCCTCTTGCTCACACTTATCTGCTTAAAATTGCTTCCACTGATGGAAGCCCCAGGAAGAATTCAGCTTGCTTACAAGAATCACCCTGGAGGATGCACGGATATATGCACACAATTTCAAATGGGAGTATTTACATTTGGTTGCTTTCATTGAACAGAGGACAGAACTTCATTTCTTTTCCATTAGACCCACAATCTGTGTGCCAGTATAAAGGATCCAAATTTGTATTTTGCTAGGAGAGGCGTACCAATGAGGACTAGATTTAGTTGCAAGTAATAGAAATCTGTAAATGGCTTAAATAATACCAAAATTCATTTTCACATGTATAATCCTAAAGATAGGCAGACCAAGGTAACCTGTTGGCTCTGCAGTCGCTCTTGATTGGTGCTCCTCTGCATTCCTAGTCTTATTCTTCTTCTCCAGGGCCTAGTCAGAACTTTACTCATCACAGATTTTACCTTCCAAGAGGCACAGAAGAAAGAGGAGAGGTCACATGCATGAACAAACTATATTTTAGAAGCTTCCACACAACCTTCCATCTGACTGGAACTGAAACACATGACAATATCCTACTGCAGTAGAGTCTGGGTCATGTGTTCCAGTATAAATGGGTGGTCCTATGAATGTCAGAATGGATATCAGCATAGAGAGCTAGCCATCTCCACCATAGGTCAAGAGAAATATATTACATTTGATATACCCAAAATTGATGTTCCCAGAAGAAGATGCTTCTCTTTTATTTTTGCTTCCTAATATGAGTCCCTCATTCCTGCATGCATAGGCCATGTGATCCAGCAATAGAAAGGTCTCCACTCAGAGAACCAACTGAGAGTTAAAAACTCTTAATACACCATCCAGTCAGAATGCAACGGGCTCCTCAAAAACTCAGATTTTTCTCTCTATTATATCCTTTCTGCACTGAAATCTCTTGGAAATTAATTACTTATCTAAATTTCAAGTCGACCATTTTATTTAAATTTTTTGTTCCTGATCTCTGGCACATTACATACAATTTTAAATAGGGTTTATTAGGGATTTAGAATGTTTTCTCCTTCAAAAACTTAAATTTTAATGGTATCTTTGTAATAATATTTTTCAGAGCAAGGGAACCAGTTTGGAAGAAAAATACTAAAAGTAAGTCTATTCTCAAGAATATGAAAACTTCCCAATGTTTATTGTCTTATATGTAGCACTATAGCTAGTCTGCTTTTTGTTATATTCTAGTCAACTCTGTTGATCAGAGTGAAATCAAATAATTGAGGAAGTGCATCATAGTGTCAGTGACTCAGGGATCTAATTTTCGTAAGGCTCTGGGCCCGACTAACAATTTAGCCTCCCTGGTTTTCAGATATTTTTAATCAGTTAAATAATAATAATAATGCCGAGTGTGAGGTACTGTGAAAAGTTTATGAAACAATGGAGAGCAGTTAGTTGATTTTGTTCAAGAAACATATGTGTGTATGCACACGTGTACATGCAAAACAAAACTACTGTCTAAAGCACCCATACAGAGGAAACCAACCCAATGACAGAAAGCACCTAAACTGATAACGTTTCCATTAGATTAACTTTTCAATTTCAATCTCTGTACACAATCCATGCTGTTGTTAAATACTCTAAAAAGCCAAGATGGATTTGTAAATCATAATAAATATTTTATATATATACATACATAGCTTTCTGGAAGTTCCCTTGTAATAAAGAGATTAAAATCATCAAGAAGTTTGTGTTTTTTTAAACTACATGTTTTCACTGTAGACAGTACCAGCTGACTCACTACTAAACAGGATGTGGAAATAAGCCCTGTAATACTTCCTCCCACTTTCTCATTAATTATGTCTTATTTTTCCATTGTCAGTCACTTTTGTTGCTATAATGTTCCTAATTGTTTGGGCCTAATTATAAACTAAAATGCATTAAGTCTCACAGCCAAAGAGTTTCTACCTCCCTTTCCCTTTTGATTTCTTCTTGCATTTTATATATTTGAGAATCTCTGCCTAGTGCCTTTAAGGTAACTTTTACTGTAATAATTGATGCTCACATTTCATTTCCCTCAAATTTTGTTAACCACAGCTCTTATAACATCTAGCATTGAATGTTGCCTTGGTGAAATCTGAGATTAACTCACTTTTATTTTAATTTTAATTTAATTTGATTCTATTTTTCTGGTGACTTTTTTTTTTTCTAGATGTCAGAAATACTTTATCCTCAGCATCTTATTATTTGACAAGGATTTGTTTCAACAACAATCATTCTGAAACAGTTTTTCAAAGAACACAGAATGTTCTTTTAAGCTGCAGATTAAATTGTTTCTTAATTTCAAGCTATTTGTCTGAATTTTATAATTGAATGAATGTCCATTGTGTTAGTTGTTTGTTGGTTTTGCTTTTGATTTTGTTTTTGATTCAGAGATATCAATTTTCTTTTATTGGATTTCCTCCAAATTGATTGTCTTCTCAAGTTCTTTCATTTTATATTTTTTCATCCTAGCATTTCTTCTCTTCATAACTTTATTCCTACTCTGTCCCCTCTTATCCCACTAGTTCTCAATTGATTAATTCTGAACTAATCCTCAGTTTGGGCCTTAGATTCCTAATCATACCATTTTCATCTCAGTCTACTGTTGTCAATATTTCCTTAATTCTTACTTCACTTTACATGCAGCCTCCTTCCTTGTTATTGTAAAAGACAAAGTCCCCCTCTCACACCCCAGACAGTTATGCATTTCAAGTTAGATATTTTTTTCAGGCAATATTCTTTATGAGAGCAATGTTTTGATAATTATTTTTCCTTCACACTATTGAGGTAACAATGCATTATTACATGACATAGGCTTAAGGTGTGCACATCATTGTAAGTTAACATCTGTATGTAGTACAGGCATTCAATTCCTTTCTTTCTATGTGTTCCTTTTCCTTTTTTTTTTTTTTTTTTTTTGGTAACATGTTTGCAGAACTGCCACAGCACGTTCTCTCTTACTGAGCATGCGTGAGTTACTTTGTACAGACTATCAACTTCATGTGATATTCTCTTCTCATTGCATTCAAACCTGTGCAGAGAGCCAGGTGTTTGCATTCTATTCCACTTTGCCATAGCCCGAGGGCCCAGGAAGGGGCACAGGTCAACTGAGTCTGTTTGAAGTACTTCTTAATAATTGGACGCTGATTCATCCTTTCATATTTTGTTAGGTGCATATCCTCAAGGGGTTAGTCTGAACTTCAGAATATTTTATTTTGATACATTGAAGATTTCACTGCAGTCAGTAGGAAGTCAATCCTCTGTGCCATTCCCTCTTTCGTTTTACCAAGCTCTCCTTTCCCACTGACCTCAAGTGCAACTAAATGTCTGAGGCATTGTATTGAAAATAAGAGCCAAGAAAATAATTGTTAGGTTTGATTCAAACTTTAAAATTAAGAATTTTCTAAGAAGGTATTAATATTTCCTCTCTCTCTCACAGACACACACACACACACACACACACACACACAGCATCATGTGCTTTAGTAGAGCAAACAGCTGGACATAAACCTGTTTTGGTCTTCTTAATGAATCAGAACTCCTACTATGGAGAACAATTTCAGAATCATGTAGGGAGGGGCTCTGTTCCTCATGGTATGTTAAGCTCAGTCAATGCAATTTAAGGGTAGAGGGGGAAATGAGAGATCCTAAATTCATGAATATCCATAGCAAGCCCAACTCCATCCCTTCCAGGCTATGTTGAACCCAAACCCCCTGTGAGCTGTTTTGAGTTGCAGATCTGCTTGCAAATGAGCTTGGAGCACTCTGGGTAAAAGGGGATGGTTGGTAAATTCTATTTCACTTCACCAGTGAGCTGAAAAAGCATTGGATAATATGTTATGAGTTGTAGATCTGTTTGATTGCATTGTTGCAAAGTGGGAATTGTTTTGCAACATAGATTCTTAATCACTGAGGCATCTATGATTGAATGCGTCGAAAATTGGCTGAAATTGAAAGTTAACTATACTGCAGACGGCTTATTCTGGTGTATAATTGAAAATAAATTCTAATAACTCTTCTCGAAAGAGCTGCTTAGTGGAAATTTCAAGACCCCCAGAAAAAAAAATGCTTTCTCAAAAAGTCTCTTCCTCTGCATAATGCAGTAATGAAACCAAGCTCTCTTCTAAGCCTAGTTTGTCAGTGATTCTTGAGTGCATTGACAGAAAAACAGTATTGATAATTTGTAAACTGCTTCCTACCCTTCATGCTGGTGGTCTTATCATTTCTCTCTGAAGTCATTTAAGAGTCATTTTACACAAGGACAACACAGCAGAAAAAATGTGAGGAATTTTAATGTATGTATTTTTAATTAAACAGACTTAAGCTTGAATCTTTGCTTCATTCTTTATCAACTTTTTAACACTGGAAATTATGTTTTGTTTCTGAGCTTAGGCTTCTATCTCTGTAAAATGAGCCTAATGACATAATCAGAATTTCCCTGCTTTGTGTAGTTGTAAATAGGAGAAATAATGCATTTACATAAACAGTACCTTGTATATAATTGGCACTCCACACATTTCAAGATTATATATGAATACATGCACACATACATAAAGTGCATATTTCACTCAGCTGTCATCCATTTCTTGATTAAATACACATCTGCAGATAACTGAGTTGACGAATAAGGAAGAGACACCTGGCCCACCTCAGAGGGACGTTTAACACTCTGGTCCTGGAGTCAGAAATGCAAGAATTCCAATTCGGCCCCAATCCCTAAGACTTCATTTTCCTTCTGTAAACTAATAACTTTATGTAGTTCCTTAGATTTTAGTAAGTTTTAGATACAATGAAGCAGAACGCCTGTCATATATTACATCATTTTAAAATGTGTGCCTGTCGTACCAAGCACAGTGGTGTTGCTGTCTCCACACTCTGAAGCAGAGGTCTGATCTCTCCCTAACGTCTCCCCTATGGGCATGTGGCCTGGAGTGAGTTACTGCACCTCTCCCACAAAGCCATGTTCTGGAGGGTGGAATGGGGATTCGAACACCTCTAGTGTAGAGAGCGGCCTTGCTGACATAACATATATGGTGGGCACTGACCCACGTTACTTGACTCCTAAACACCTCCCCACCTGAGCTTGGCCTCTTTTGGAGCCGAGTTGGACTTGGATTCGGTTCTGTTCACAGTGAATTTAACTTGAGTGACTAGTCATCCTTGAAATGAGCCATGAACCCAGATGCCCATCAAATTTCCTAACGCTCAAGTCCAAAGGAATAGTTCTGCTTTACCTCTGAGCTCTGAATGAAATGTCTGCTTCTCAAGGCAATGGCTCCAACATGGATGTCCAGATCGTCCACTTGGACCCACAGTTAGCTCCAAGAATAATCACCAAAAGGAGAGACAGACCTCCCACGAGGAAAGTAATATGTGAGGTATCAGAGGAATGTGTGTGCACATTTCACAGGCCTTCAGGCCCTGCGCACCACCCCTGTATCAATGACCTTCCTAGTTCCACAAGGGTTGGAGGGCTTCACCTGGCCCTCTCTCCACTTGGTCCTCTGTCCAGATCCTGCTGGCAGCTGTTCCTCTTCATCCTGCCCTCCTGCTGGAGAAGGAATCTGGCACAAAATCAAAGTTCCTGAGCTACAAATAGGTTACTGACCCATCCTATCATAACCAGGTGAGTCTTACCCACCTTACTGCTATTCTCCACTCACCTCCACCACCACATACCTTCTGGCCAGTTCCCGTGTCCTAACCAAAATAATAAAAGCATACTATCCTTAAGTAGAAATGTTGCATGACATTTTAACTCCCTGAAGTCAAGTTAGCCCTGGGGGAACACAAGAGAATGCATCTTGCGGAACTGGTACAAGAACAAGACAAAAATAAAAGTACTAGGAACAAATATGTCTCCCAAGGTGTAGAATTTTCTATTTTCTTCTAAAATTCTGATTCTAGTGGTTTCTTACAACTCAGCTTTTCTTTGCGGACTGATAAGCAAAAAGTCGTAGTTCCCTCCAGTAACCCCATGTCTTCAGTAGCTATCCCATCAGGTCTCATGTTTGCACCACAATGACACAGCCTCACTGGTGAGCACACTTCTCAGAGGAGTGCCTTTTCATTAGACAAATATGGGTTCTTGTCCAATACAACCTTCTCAGGAGGAGAAGTACATAAATATCAGCTCATGAAAAATCCCAATTTCAGGAAAATTGTGGTCCCATTGATAAGCTAGGAGTTCTCTGGTCAGAGGAGAGGATGCAACGGAATAATCCTCTGAGTGTTCAAAATTTAAGACAATTTTGGTCAAAAATAGGTGTATAAAGATGTCTAATAAACAAGTCAAGTAAAGAAGGCATTTTTTTCTGTAATTGTTCTGGCTATGATAGGTTGCTCTTCCCTCAAGAAATATCTGGACGCTCTATCTGGATTCCTTTATATCTGGTTTCAATGTCATACCATATATATAGTTTATAATCTGGAAAATCAGGTTCTAGTTCTAGGATTTGCTATGATATAGCTGGGGGTCGTGAATAATCCCTTTGTCACAGTTTTCATCTCTCTGGAAACAGTATAATTCTTCCTGTGTGTCATATGTAAAAATTTTAAGTGTTAACTTTTCAAATAATAATGATACTGATGATAGAAATAATAGCTTAGATTTCTGGAGTGCTCACAGGGACTCTTCTAAAAGCTTTGCATGAATTAACTCATTTAATCTTCATAGAATTCTTAAAATCTTGGTTACCATTATTAGGTCTACTTGACAAATGATAATGAGCCACAGAGAGGTTAAGCAACTTGGTTAGTCACACAGCTGGTGAAGGGCAAAACCGACATTAAACACCTGTCCCTAGAGCTCACATTGACACTAGATATCACAGTGTGCCTTGCTAACAGATTGAAGGATGTCGTAATATCAGCAGTCCATACAGAGGTCTTCTAGAAGGTTATGAAGTAGTCATATCATTTGGAATGGGAAGTGATATTGATACTACTTTGCTGTTTTTCTTTGTTTTGGGATTTCCTAAGAAGTGACTTGCTGTACCTTCTCTTTATTAATAGAATTTATTTTCCAAAACATGTTATTTATCAGCTAGGATTTGAAATGGAAATGTTTTATAACAGGCCAGGGGGACCAGGAAGGGAATCCCTTTCTTTGGGTTTTTGGCACTTAATAATAGAAATGAGCCAGACTAAATCATGTCTTAGACAATGGCGTTATTAGAAGGGTTAGGGGCTGGAGGAGGCGGGGGAAAAAACCACATGTTTGAGGGAGTCACCCTCAAAAATCCAAATCTGTTCAAAATGGCAAACTTTGAGTTGGTCATTTTAATAATTTTTCAACTAATCAACAACTTGTATGGTAACTTTCTGCTGTGCTCTTGAGTTTGCAGCTTACGGAAGGGCTAGCTGATGACAGCCTATTAGCAAGATAAAAACCTCTTTTGGTAACTTACCTCCCACAGTGACATATAAGCTTTTTTTAGAAGGAATGGGGAATGGAATGATCAAAATGGAGGCACAAATAAGTATCACAATGCAGAAGTTAATGATTTCAGAAAAGGTCCCCTCTCAATGGGTCAGTTGATGATTTCTTCTGCTGGTGGTCTTTTACCAACAAGCAGCTGGGCATTGTGCAGTGAAAAGGGCAGATAAAATTTTAAATAAGCAAGGGGCTTGGGAGTCCACTGAAAACTATCTGTCTCACCGCTTTAAATACCTTTTTTTGTTTTTTAAAGACACGCACTACCTTCTTCCTCACATCTCCCTGGCAGGTGAGGTTTGTATTCTTGTCTGAGCTGGGAATTTCAAGACCTAACTACTCTTCTGTTCATCTAAGAGGAAAGAAGCAGAAGAGTTCTGATTCTGAGACTGTCTTTATTTTCTTTTTCCTGTGACTTGGACCTGGTCCTGCTTCACATCTGGGAAGAACTGAGTCCTCCAAGGGAAAGCCTGAAAAAAATATCAGGCTAAAATGAAAGAATAGTACTTCTTTATGAAGGAAAGAGAAATATATGTAACTTATTATTTAATAAAAGAAAGACTAAACACAAAAACAGGCTCTAGAAAGGTTTAGCTCCATGTCTTCCAAAACAGATTATTAACAAGAAATGCACATTTGGCTCATTCTTGTCCTTTGAGGGTTAAAACTCAGGAAAGACAGTCACCTTGCCCAACAGTCTCCTCCACTGGCCCCCAGAAACTGGCCCCCAGAAGCCATAGTTTGATATCTCCAGACCAGGCCATTGAC
>RJWH01005308.1:0-87605 GCA_004363575.1 Solenodon paradoxus | reverse complement strand
ATTTGTTTTTCTCATTTTGCATAATAATTCTAGACGTGTTATCACAAAGCTGAGTCAGTAGTTACCAAATATCATAGGACATGTGCAAGGACATCATTATCATATAGTAATTGAAAATATTTATTTTCCATTCGCTACTGACCTGATAGTTGTGAGCACACACCCAAACATGATATATGAATATTCTTAACTACAGGTTATTATCAAATGTAATACAATTGTAGGAAACGTTAATGAGGAATAAGACATTTTGACCATCAAAAGGTTACCTCACGAGGACCTTGGTGAACTAGCAGACAATTCTACTGGGTTTAGTACACATGTATCCCAAGACCCGGGATCAGGACACATGGCTGGGGGCAGGGGTGGAGGGGGAACCAAGACAGACATCCACAAATAATTAAAAAATAAATAACAAATGTGATCTAGATGGGTTCATAAATTTATACAGCAATTGAACTTCTGTCACCTAAGAAAGTTTCTTTCACTGGTATGTATTGCTTAAATATAAAGGGGTCACAAAAGACAAAGCCAAATTCAAAATAAAACATTTTTAGAATATGACACCAAATCCCTGGAGACTTTCCTTTGGTAGTCACAAAAACACATCTCCATCACTAGGTCCTTGAGAAGCCAGAAACTTAGGAATGTGATTCACACAGAGGAAGTACTTTTCATTCTGGAAAAAAAAAATGAAAGTTTATTTAGGTTGCACTGGAATATAGAAGAGTGTATGAAATCATTCTTAGGGTGGGAGCTTAGTGCTATTCTCTTCCTGGCTAATCTGGGTGCATCTAAAAGCAACAGGCAAACCAGATCTTGCTACAGTGGGTCCTTGATTTTCCTGGCCTAAATTGGTCCTTTACCCACCACCCACCATTAATCCCAGATCCCTTCCTACACCTAGGTTTTACCGATTATGGAGGACGAACTCAAAATCACCTGGAAATTAGAACCACACTAACAGACCTGAAACTACTGGAACAGAGACAGTAAGAACCAGTGATGCAACCTTCCCTGGAAGAGAAATTTAAGTTTCTACCCAGCAGGATCTTAGGGGCTCCGAGGATTCTTCCAGGACCTGAATGAGGCTGCAAAAGGCTTTGTGTCCAAGACTATAGAAGAAGTAGTGCTGTGGACAGGGTCATGTGGAGGGTGGGGTCTGAAGTGGGAGGAGTCCAGCCCTCCCTTTCAACGTTAGAGGACAGAGGCAAGATTAACCCCTCCTTACTCGAACCAAAAGTTTTTCTATTATTTCTCTGCAAGCCTTACACTGAATTCTCAGAACATTTCCTGAATTAGCTCTGATACCCGTGTTTTTAAGTTGATCAGAAATGCTTCTAAGGTTTCTCCCCTGTCTGCTCTGTACTTCACTGGGTACCTTACAGAATTACTAAATGTCTTTCTAAATCTTAATTTATTCTAACATTACCAAAATTTGTTCATGTATACTTTTAAATATGTTGATTCTTTTTAATCAGTAACCAGTTTATCTCTTGCTATACAAACTATTTAAATGTACGTAAACAGAGAATTCTTTTAAAGGAAAGGAACAGTGAATAGTGATGGTAAGTAAGAAGGAAGGATGATCAAGGAGGAAGAAGCATTTTTATAAATTTATATTTAATTGCTCACACTGGCTGTTCCTCCCTCCCCCGTCCCAAAGTTTGAATACTGTCTATGCTCCTTTGGAGGCCCACTGGGCTAAAAATACTGACAGAAATGTTGACCCACCATTGTAGAATACTGGTTAGGTCAATTGCCTTTGAAGGATCTTAGGCCACATACAACTGAATTGGAGTCACAGGCTTGGGAGAAACAAAGTGTAAACAATTAATTATAAATACATAAATAAATGCTTCTTCCTCCTTTCTGTTTTAGCCTGTCTGCCTACTCACCTTCATCCCTCCCTTTCCTTTAGAAAAGGAATACAAAAATAAATTTAGGTATGTTTACACTGATCAAAATTTACACTTTTTTGAAAATTTGACAATTGTTTTATTCTAAATTAACTAAAAAAAAACTCCTGAAAATACTGTACTTTAACAAAAATGTCACCACCAGTGTGTCTTTTGGAAATATAAAATATTACTTCTCTGAGTACTGAATGAAGGTTCTTTGAAAGTAAATTGACATACATAAAGGAAATTTTTTTAAGGAAAGCTTCCTCTGCAGACCAGAAAGACCTAAATCTCTTCCTCAGAGGGCAAAGTAGAACTTGTCTTCATTTCTGCCCCCACCTTTCCTTAAAAAATGTTGAATGTTGCGTAAATTGTAGTGCATAATGTGTATATTGTTAACTGTTGTCTTATCATTCAGAAGGAAGAGAGTCCCACTTGGACTTGAGTTGTGTCCTAGGTATATGCAGACAATGGCCAAGGAGTTCATGAGAAACATAAACCTGGATCCATTGTTTGGCTTGCTCGTGTAGAATTAAAGTTGATGGCATTTTTCAAATGAATGGTACAAAAAGGAAAGGTGGGTAGAAAGAGTGGAAGACAGAGGAGGAAGAATCATTTTATTTTTCAGTTTTATTTAGTTGTTCACACTGGTTGTTTCCTCCTAGACCCAAGACTCAAATCCAGGTATTTGTGGTCTGTGCTCCTTTGGTGGTGATAGACTTAACCCCTACTCCACCAGGACACAGAGACCTTTAATATAACCAAATATTTGTTTCTTGGTGTCCAGTTTCTCATTAGAGACATTCTGATCAGCAGATGGAAAGCAGTAATAGTCTGCAATGTCCGTTCACTTTGGACATTAGGAGGTTATCTGCATGATTCTCTAGCACTCAGCTCTTACTCAATCCCTGATGCCAAAGGGAAGATGCATTATTTTTTTCATTTATTTAACAGTTTAGAAAAGACAGTATCAGGGTTTTTTAATGGAGAGTGACGATAATCACTTTATTAATTACATGTATATAATAAATTACTAAAATTGAAGGCCCTATTTTATATTGAGAGTTTTTATAGTAACAAGAGAACTGTGGGAGTCTCGTTTCATCAAGGCCTTTGTATGTGTTAACAGTAATATAAAATGTAATTTTATAGTGTCAGGGTACATATGTTAGAGATGGCATATTTTCGGGCATTCACACCATGACCTGGAAATTTAGGAAACACTACAAATTATTTAGGCACAACTAATTTGCCTCTGGTATTTAATTTTTCAAATTTTAATGAAACATAATTTTGAAATGCAGTGCAATAACCGAGTGCAACTGTAACTTCAGTGCCAGGATTAAGTCAGGTCAGTCAATTATTAAATTTTACGACTTTTCATTATTGTTATTTATTTTGTGCATTACGTTTATATCAAATTTTAAAGTTATGCTGTACTGGTACGAAAGGAAACTCTTACAACGTTGGTAGGTATATAAATTAGTGCATATTATATTAAAATTAAACATGGGAATGCCTAACCAACACCCCAGAACTGAAACTATCAAGAATTTCAACTATTTCACTTCTACAGGTATATCCAAGAATACAAAGACACTAATCAGAAATATACATGCCTCCACACATCATGGTGGAACAATGGTTAGGTTAATCTCCTCCAAAGAAGACCATGTCACATATCTCTGGTTTCAAGTCCTGGGTCCAAGGGAAACAACCAGTATGAACAAGTAAATAGATATAAAATTCTTTTTAAAACCCACATATGTGCATCCTATATTTATTGCAGATAAATGCTGAACTATTGGGATAAATTTAAATGCCCATTGAGATATGACTTAGTGAAATGGAATACTACAGTTTTTAACAAAAGGAAATCTTGCCTTTTGCAACAACTTGGATGGAACATGGATATGGCTTATGCTAAAAGAAGTGTTAGAAAGCAAAATTTTTAAAATGTGTCTAGTTTTAAACTTGTTAAATATCAAGATGAAAGAGAAAATAAGAAAACAGCAAAATTTTTGTACTCTCAGTGCAGAATGTAGTTCCTACAGAGGAAAACTAGGGTAGCAAGGTGTAAAAATGAGTGATGAATGAAATCTGGATGTAGATGTGGCATGATACATACACATGAACATGTTTATGAACCTAGTAATGGAAACATATAGTAAATGAAACACCAATAAAGTAAATGAAATTTTATTATATAAAAATTATTATATAGAACTTCTCTGTCTCCTTTCTATATTGCGATGCATAGAATTACATTATGTCAGAAGTATATACATTATATTATGTACACTATAGAGTTCACAAGGGGAAATACGTATCTTTAAATTAATAACGGATGGCATTTTTAAGGAAACAGAATAAAAATCCATAATTTGGTATGCTCAAGTGGTCTCGTGGATAAGGCCGCTGGATGTAATTTCATGTACATCCCAGAGATTCAGGTTTGACATCTGGGCTGGGAGGAACAGCCAAGATAAACAACTAAGTAAACTGAGTGTTAAGTCCTTCTCTTCCTGGCTGTCTGACTTCATAACTGCCTTTACCATTTAAAAAAATCTAAAATTTGCGTAAAGCCACATAAAACTCTGAATAGGCAAACTGAAAAAAATACAGCTGCCACACTCTTGGATTCCAAAATACAAAATTTGTGGTAATCAAACATTGTATTGAGAACAGACATACATCAGCAGAATAGAATTGAAACTCCAGAAATATGTGCCCGCAGGAATGCCCAGGTGACTCAGTAGTTAAGCCTGTGTCTTGGGAGAAATCCACACACAAAACAAGGACCTGGGTTTATAGCCTGGGGCAATGTCAATTAAAATCAACAAGTCATGAAAAATGTTTCTCTTCTCTTTACTGCCTGCTTCCTGCCTGTGTTTACTTCTGCATGGTTTCCTTCATGAAAAAAGCAGACGAAACATTTCTTTCTCTACAAAACATGAATGCAGATATAATCAGTTCATTTACATCTAAGTAGTCAAGAGCATACAATGGAGAAATGTCCTTTCAACGAATGGTTTTAGGAAAAGTGGACAGTCAGATGAACTAGAGAACTAGGTTAACTCTAAAAACATACACACAACAAATGAATTAGACACCTACATGTAAGACTAGAAGCCATGAAATAGAAGAAACACAGGTGGTAACAACTTCCAAGTCTTGGAAATTAGAGATCTTTCGGGATTCAACTTGAGCAACAAGAAAATGAAAACAAAAAGACACAAATGGGACACCAAATTAAAAAACTGACACACAGCAAAAGAAATTATCGAGAACAAAGTGAGCTTAATGGAATGGGAGAAAATATTTGCACAACATACATCCAACAAGGGGCAAACATGCAAATTATACAAAGAATTCATGTGACACTATACTAAAAAGGAAAATTAAATTTGCACAATAACTGATCATAAAGTAGAGATGATCTGAGACGGTAAAGTCAAGCTTAATGAAAACTCACGGTTCTTAAAAGAAGAGTCACTCCAACAGCACCTGATGATGGACCCAGTCACACTGTCAGGATATGGTGTTGGACACAGGGGTTCAAGTAAAAATCACTACTGCATTTACTTCCTTGAGTTAAAGATAATTCTCTGGTGCCAGGGATGTTCACCATTTAACACACTAAATTGTCAGGTAGTATTACCTTATTTCTATTCATCTGAAACTTCAATATAAAATTTTATGTGAAAGTATCAGATGTGAAAGGGACATGTTTTAATTGACAAAAATTATGGAGAGGTATTAAGGTCACTTACATGGCTGTATGTTTCACTTTGACTTTGACGACTCTTTTATAGTCCACCGTCTTCAAAATGCAAGACAAAGTAATAATCGACACAGCCGAGAATCCATGTGGGTAGAATATTTAAAGCTGGATCCTGTTGACCTGCTATTGCTCAGGTTGTAATTTGGAGATGCAGCGACTAAACTGGTCCATCCAACAGCATGATGCAAGATTGTGCCCTCCTTTTTGGAATCTCATTAGGTATGATCAGGACTGAATCACAAATGATTGAAACAGATCCAGGGCCCCACCCCAAAATATACTCTTCCTCCTCCTATTGTTCCTTCCTTGAATGCTTCTCTCTTCTCTTTCCTCTATCTCCAAAAAATAATTGCTTGTTTCTAAGAAATTTTCATTTTTAATAATTTTATTAAATATTTTATTAAATAATTTTATTAAAATTTCATTTTAATAATTTTATTGCAACAATAATGATTTTACACATTACAATAAACATGTTTAGGTTCTTCATATGTGCATTTTCCCTATTCCTAAGATATATGTCAAAACACCCTGCCCTACACCAAATCACCAAGTGTTCACCATTGTCCAGTTGGTTCTGCCATCTCTCTCCTACCCGCAATGCAGTTCCCTAGAAATCATTTTGTTTGATGTTTGTAGAGGTGCAAAAGTGAATTCTCTTCATGTTCATGATAGATTGATGCAACTTTTCCTGAAACATTATGGGAATTCCTTAAAATATTCCAAAATGATATGTGCACCCCTATCTTTCTAGGAGCAGAATTTGTGGTAGTTACAACACAGAATCAAGCTAAATAACCATTTACAGATGACTGGAAAAAGAAAATGTGATACATAACTATTTTAAGGAAAACATAACTATTTGAAGGAACAGTATTCAACTATGCAAAAATATGAACTTTTCTATGCATCAGTTTAATACAATTTCAGCTCTCTGTGCTACAAAATAGGTCAGAGAAATAATAGAAATGATAGTTCCACTTATATGCAAAATATAAAGAAATAATGGAATATAATGGATAATAAAAAACACTATCATCTAGACTCAAAGACTAGTTATCAGGAGAGAAATCAAATTGAATATGGGACAGTTGGCTGAAATGGTAAATTTGAAGACAGTAGATCTCTCGTAGTGGGTGCAATGTGACAAACACATGAGATTTGTGAATGTATTCTCTACACATGTATTATAATCAAATGAAACAAAACTGTTAAATGCAAATATCTAGTATTAAACATGTTACTAACAGCTTACAACATTAATAAGTCCATTTCAATTGTTTATTCATATATAAGAAATCAATCATTGAACACAACCTGACACATAAGTTTTAGATTTCAAAACATCAAAATAATGGATAGTACACTTGACATCATTTTGTAATTAACATAGAAAAAAGAATTACAGAGTTTATACAAAAGTTAAAGTGAACTTGTATAGCCAAAGCAGTCATGAGAAAAAGGTAAAAAAGAATTTAGGAAATATAACAGTAGAATTCAAACAGCATGACAAATGAATTTGAAATTAAAATTTAAGGTATTAGAATAATAATTAAAAAAAAAACAAACCAATGGTTCAGTTGAAAGAGTTGATAGGCCCAAGATAATAAACTGACATAAATATTTAAAGTCAGTTAATTTATGGAAAAATATCCCAAATCATACAGTGGTGTAAAGAAATTCATTTTAAGTCTGTGTAATTGAAAAACTGGGATGCCAGGAAAGCTATAAAATTAGATCACTCCCTAATACCATAATACAACTTATTTCAAAAAGAATTGGTGACTTAGATGTAAAAGTGAGATCCATAAACTGCATTAAAAAATAGAAAAATAAAACAACACATATGAATTAGAGATGCCCATGGGGACTCATTCTTAGCAATGAAAGACCAGGAATTGTCAGGTCATCACATTAAAAATACCACACAGTTAAAGAAATTATCAAGGAAATAAAGACAGCCAGTTGGCTGGAAGAAGACTTTTTGCACAGCATACATCTAAAAGGGGTTAATATCCAAAATATAGAAAGAATTTCAACATCCAAATAATACTAGTAATTTCATGAACAAGAGATCTAGACACTGTTAAACAACAGCAACAACATAAATGGCCAATAGGAATATAAAAAAGTCTCCAGTGCACCTTTGTGTCAGGTGACTGAGATGGCCCATGTGGGCTAAGGTGAAAAAAAATAAAAAGAAATGCTATTCCTACCCACCTCCCTCCTACAACTCTTCTAACATGACAAAAATAATGCTGATTTTAAATAATCGGAGAATGCACATCACATCCACGTAAAGATTTCATCTCACACATGTCACAGTGGACAATACCTAAACACGAGATTTGTTTTGGTGAGCATGTTGACAAAAGGGAATCTTTCACTGTTGGTGGAAATATAAATTGCTGCAACAACTATGTAAAAGAGTATGCACGATTCTAAGTCAAAAATACTACTGCTGTATAAAGCAAGATTGCAGACTCAGGTAGTATGTCCACGACGGCCACTGCAGGAACTCGTCTCTGATCACCCCATGGTGATTAAAGAAAACTAATCTGATGGAAAATGGCAATCACACTGCAGAATTGCTTGTATTCAGGTAGTCTGCACAGTAAGATGAAACGTGAACATTTAAGTATGCAGGAGAACTTCAATTTCTGAATAAGATTTCTGTACATTGCATGGTCTATATTTTAGCACACGTGTATTCTCTAGAGACAGCAATGAATGGTGCTGCGTGCTCGATAATAGGCTGGCTTTGAGGGATTTCATTACAAGGTTTTGAATGGTTACTGATGCAGGTGCTTGTTTTTTTAAATTAATTGTCTGTCATTGCTATAGAGCAACAGGACTTCTGTGTTCTTTTCTTCACTTCACAGAGGAAAGAAAATATACATAAGATTTTACCATATGTCTTACATTGATAGAATTCCTTCCCATGGTAGGTTTTGGGAAACCTGAAGGCACTCCAACATTTCTTACTTTGTTGACGCTTCTGAAGTGTGAATTGTAGTATGTCTACTAAACGCATAGGTTATAGCAAAGAATTTCCCAATTTCCTTAAATTTAGACTTTTTCTATGGTGTGAATTCGCATGTGAACTTATAGCCCTCCACAATGTGGAAAACCTTTGCCAACTTCTCAAATTGATAGGATTTCTCTCTAGGGTGGATTTGCATGTGACTTCAGATTGACAGAACATACACGATATTTGCTGCAATCCTTAATTGATAGGGTATCTCTCCTTTATGGATTTTCATGTGAACCTTAAGATTTAAAAATGATATAAAATATTTGCCACATTCTTACATTGATAGGGTTTCTCTCCAGTGTGCATATGCATGTGAATCTTCAGGTGTCCAGATTGCACAAACCCTTCGCCACATTCCTTACATTAACAATTTCTCTCTAGTGTGGATTTGCATGTGAACCTTAAGATTTCCAGAACTTGAAAAACCTTTGCCACATTCACTACATTCGTAGGGTTTCTCTCCAGTGTGGATTCGCATGTGAATCCTCAGATTTCCAGATTGGACAAAACCTTTACCACATACCTTACACTGATAGGGTTTCTCACCAGTGTGGATTCGTAGGTGAAGGTTAAGGTGTGAAGATTTTTTAAAGACCTTCCCACATTCCTTACACAGGTAAGGTTTTAGAATAGTTTGTATTTGATTGTGAACCTGAAGAAATGAGCAGCTATTTAAAGGTTTTACAGATTCCTCACAAGAAAAGGACTTCATACCAGAATGTGTGTTCTTATGTTCAGTACGTTCAACAGGCTTTTTGAAAGCTTTCCCAGGAGAGGATTCATTCTGCAGAGTAAGGTGGTTTTTTTCACACTGATCATTCCTTTTAATGTTCACTTCATTTTCAGCTTTCATGAGTGGCTCCAGGCAGGAATATTCACTAAATTCTTTTCCAGGATTCTTACAATCATAGAATGCCCACTGATTCAGAATTCTCTCCTGCTGATGAACGGGTGAAGGACAATACAAACGAATGTCAGGCTAAACATTATGGGGTAAGTTAAGATTTTTCTAAGCCTACTGACTCCTATATGAACTGTATCAAGGATTTGTTTCAGGTTGACTTAAGGAATGCTCCTCACAAAATATTGAGCAATGTATTGCAAGAAAAATATTTCTGTAAAATTTGAGAGATTTGTTCATTTTTATAACCAGATTTCTCTTTCAGTATGAGGGATTAATCCTTGTAGGGAATACTCAAGTCTAAGATAAAAGCAAAGATTTTGATAAACAAAAATCATTCATCTTCAGAATATGTTAGTCCACTTTTTTCTCTTAGATGATAACCACCTCCATTAAATATAGATTCTGTGTTCTTCCATTCTATGTAATGAAACTGTCTATCATTTGAATGAGCAAAATATCAAATACCTCTTTTCAAAATTACTGATTTTGGCATGCCATGATGGAGCAGAGGATTGGTATTATCAATATACATCCCAGGTTCACTTCCCAATGCTGGGGACCAACAACCAAAATGAACAACTAAAGGGCTTCATCCTCCTCTCTCCTTCTTCCTGCCTGCCTCTGCTCTCCTTTACTCCTGCCTGTACCTTTCCAAAAACAAAAACAAAAACACACTTATCTGGGACATGTGGATAAGTTCACAACCTCCAGTCAACAAAACCCATAACCAGTCCAAATCCCTGACTTCACATCTTGGGATGGAGAGAACAACCGGAATGAACCACTAAGGAAAATACATGAAATGTTCATCCTCCTCTCTCTTCCTGCTTGCATTATTCCCTTCATTCATACCTGTGCCTTTTCTATAAACAATTAGCGATCTTACCTTTTCTATCAGTTTAGATTTCTTACTTCCAAAGTGAACATTCTGGACTTCTGAGTCTTTAGAGTTCAGTTGCATTTCACATTCTATATTAAAATAATAATGTGAGAGTTGGAGATTAAAAGTAATTCTAAGATTAGATATTAGCAGAAAAAAAGACAAGAGAAAATAAGAGTAGAAAATTTCATGAAATTATATATACCACAATAAAAACATGAAAGGGACACAGATATCATTTTCTCATATAATAGGAAATATGAGGCCAATGGAAACCCTAGAACACTCATGGCATCCCAAAATCTCAGAGTTCAATGATCCCACCCTTCTATAATAAAAAGTCACCTTAATTATAGTCTAAAGAAACTGATCATTTCATTGACCCGAAATATTCTTAAAATCACTCACCTTGGAGGACCTCTGTGTCCACTGTCTTCAGCTCTTTATCTTGTTCCAACCAAGTGATCACATTGGGTTTGAATACCTGACATACTGTATACAAGTAAAGATTTATTACTGGAAAAGACATCAAACTCTCCATCGGTGAGGTCCCATAGTTATAATAAAATTACTAACATTATTTAAGAGAAAAAAACTACATTTATCGCATCTTTCCTAGACTCGAAATGAATATTTCTCCTTGATCCTGAAACACTTGTCCACACTTCTAGACTCATTTGAAAGTCAATAAACTTTTACTGTGATGGGAAATAAAATACAAAATGTTCATTCTCATGGAGAAAACACTAACAATGGTTGTCAAATCTGATTGTCCAACAGAATCATGTCCTATGTCATTGTTAAGAGATTACAGGGTCATATCATCAGTGATACATTCACTAAATCACACATAATTTGTATGAATGCACAAATTTTTAAAAATATGAGGCCAAGCATGCCCTGTTCATGTAGTGTTTTGGTTCACTGCAACTGGTGCAGAGCGGAGTCCACACATATTCCAAGGACCCAGTTTCACTCCTGGGACCAGGGGTAACAACCTAGATGAATGAGTAAATAATAAAACAAAGTGTTGCTACCTCCTCTCAGTTCCACTTGCTTGCCATTGCTTTCCTTCATTTTTGCTTGCATTATTCCTATAGAAAATTGAGGATAACATCATAACATTAGAAACAGTTTTATAAATGTCACCTTTGGACTAAATATTGACTCATGACTTTCAGTGTGTTCGCATGAGATACCACCCAACTTGGAACACAAGGCAAAAGGAATTATGGAAGCCTTACCTACTGAGGTCAGGTTCTTATAGTTCTCCAGCATCACGTCTCTGTACAGATTTTTCTGAGAGGGATCCAGCAATGTCCACTCCTCCTGGGTGAAGTTCACAGCCACATCGGAGAAAGTCACTGAGTCCTATGGTAACATATACACACTGTCTTGAGTGAAGTATCATTTGCCCCCAATGGTCACTTAGGAAGAACAGGCTATCCAAACACAACAGAGGATTTAATGGTTCATCATATTTTGCCATAGGCAGGTAAGGCAGCTATAATTTCTTCTATCTCTGTACTCTCATAATTTTTTCTTCACATTTCGTTTAATAGAATGTATGTCACCACAACTAGCCCAATAATCTCATCATATTTACTGCTACAAGCACAAATCTAAAGTGGCTGATACTTATAAATCTTCATGAATGAATAGAATCTTTAAGAAATGCACATTTTCATATTCAATACCATATCAGAGAATTTAATAAAATGAAAAACTTACTTGCTCTAATGACTGACTTATTACAAGTTAAAGTATTTTATATTTAAAAGTAAAAGAGTTAATGTTCTTCATTATTGGAGGTAATAACTCAATCTTTAAGTGCATTTAGTTCATAATGAGTATGAAAAAGATCTACATAGAAAGCTGAATACAATAGAAGATGCAGTTTATCATGTAGGATAATTTCTTCTCACCTGACATGCATTTGTCAAGAAACAAGTCACCATTCTTGCTGCTTCTACAATTGCCCCAAGATGATAGAAATTATTTTTCTCATGGAAAAGATCTGAACAAATATAGGGAGGGTATACATATCATAAGACAATCAAAATATCCAAATTCCCCTGCCTGGACATCATTCCATTACAGTATGAATGAAATCTTCCTGTACAATCAAGATTCTTTTCCCCCCACCATTCTCCCTCTCCTTCTCTCTCTCTCTCTCTCACTTACACACAAACACACACACACATGCAACTCCATGACCAAAAATATTAAGGATGTCATTTTTCTTATTTTTTAAAGAAAGCAACAGCCAAGAATAGAGGCAAGTAGGCAGCAGGCAGAAAGAGAGGCAAAAGAAGCCTCTTATATTATTTTTATTTAGTTATATACTGGTTCATTCCCCCACCCACTCCCAACCCCGCCTCCGCCTCGGACCCCAGACTTGGGACTTAAACCCATGGGTATGTGGACTTGTTCCTTTGGAGGCAGTTGACTCGACTGCTGCTCCATCAAGGAACCCAAAGGATGTAACCTTACCAAAGCAATATATAGAATTAATGCAATTCTAACAGAATAACAGTTAAGTTATTTTTTCAAGCAAATTGAACAGCACTAAATTTCATATGGAATTAGAATACACCTTGAACATTGAAAGGTATGCTCAAAAAAAGGAGACTACGAATGCATTTTTTGCAGTCTTTGACTTCAAATTATATATAGAACCACAGTCACAAAAACGTTATTGGAACAGAGTATACAAATAGATCAGTGAAAGAAATCAAAGCCTAGAAATGAAATCACAGCTGTATCAGTAGTTAATTTTTGAGAAAGAAAACAAAATGGAGGAAGAAACATTCACTCATCAAAAAGTGCAGGACAACTGAAGAGACACACATAAATAAATGAACTTAGAATATTCACTGGCAGCACATAGAAAGAAATATCATGCAAACTCATCAATGTCTTAGATGCAATTCCTGAAATTAAAAAACACAGGAAAACATCAGAAAAATGCTGTGAGACATAGGGTTCTATCAAATAATATTGACATCAAAGGTATTTTATGATGCACGTGTGCAGAAAAAGAGCAAATTTAGAATATACTGACAGCATTTTAAAATGATTTTTCTAGGTGTGCTCTCTGACTCAGACACTAAGGGGTGATCGGGTCTTGGGTCATGTATAATCCAAGGACCCATATTAGTGACATGGGACTGGTGGCAGCAAACAAAAATAAATGTACAAATAAATACAAATTCTTCCTCTTCCTTCCTTCCTACCTCCTTTCATCACTTATTTCTTACAAGCGTTCTTCATCTTCTCTCTTTCTTCCTCTCTGTAAAAATGATGTTTTCCTATGAAACCCAAAACAGCATTCACACATCCTCACAAACTTGTCTGCCCAACTCTCATCACTTGCTGCTCTGCTGCTCTCTGCCACACCAAGTTCCATGGGGAGCATAACAGAACAAGTAACAGATATTTCCAGAGATGGAAATAACAGGACAAGTAACAGGTATTTCCAGAGATGGACCCATCTGAGCTTCTGGCTATCCACATTCTCTGTGATTCTTCTGCTCATTTTTCTGGGGTTGAGGCATGATTGTAGAACCCTTGAAGTGTCTGTTTCTGAAAGGAGTCAAACTGGACTGGTTGTTTGGGACTTCCCTACAGGGAATCAGTGTTCTAACTTGGACAGAAGAAGGAATCTGAAAGTGGACTGCAAAAGCATGTATGTTGAAGAACATAAATCTTTGCTAAGATGGGTCATAACTCACCAATTTTAATGCAACATACTTTTTCAATGTTCAGCTGATGATGTCAGATCCAGAATAAACACATATTTCATGAAAATAAACCACATTGCTATTTTCTCTGACACCTCTTGATTCGCCTCATTTTAAGGCATCACTTATTTCTCCTGTTGGTTGTATGCTGAAGACAAATTTCTTATCTCAACAAACCTCTTACAACAGAAATTTCTCTGAAGTCTCAAAAAGAAAGAACCAGTAGGCACTCTAGCCTATATAGATTATGTTGGTCTCTTTTCTTTCAAATAAATACAGAAGATTTCCTCACCGCAGAATCCCATTTTTCCCAACATGACTAAAAGTGTTGTGGCTGTTTTTCAACATAGAAAAAAAATCTTATCCTATAACTACAATTTCATCTTCACTTTTTTGTTATAAAAATACTGTCCTTTATTTCCAGAATAGTAACTAATTTTAATTTTAATAGATTTATGTTCTTTGATTCTAGTTTAAATGTTTATGAAAAAGTATGTAATATTTTGCACTAACATCTATCCAAACATGCAAGTATTCCCAACTGGGGATATAATATCTAATAAATAAAATTTTGAAATGCCTGGATATTTTCACTTTTATTTTCCACAAAATCCTCAACTCATTTCATCTGGTTGACTTTCTTAACAATCATCCTTATCTACGTCGAAAGGATCCTGTTTTAAAACTACTGAAAGACACTTTCTTAACTCCATGTCCTCACTCTCGTTTTCCCTGGTTTGTTCACAAATCAGCATTTTCTGGGCATTAATGACATTGACACTTATTTAAAACACGATCTGGCTGGAAACATTTAGAAGATTCCAAGACCTTAAAGTGTGCCTAAAGACCCTCCCCCTTCCAGATCCTATTGCTGCTTCCACATTATCACCAAACTCTGCTGCTCCCAACTCAATTTTCCTCAGGTGAGGAAATACACTAAGAGCCTAACTAGACAGAAGTTTTATCATGAAGTTCCTGACAACTGATATTTCTAACACACTACAAATCCTCCACTCTGTGACCTCAAAGGTGTAGCATACTTGTTTTCTTGCGTTCACAGCCTCAATTTCAATTCTTCCCAATAAGCAACACTACCACATAGTCAGCCTTTTGCTATCCATAATCCAACCTTACCAGCATTCAGGTCAAATTTCCATTCCCTTATCAGCAAGAATTCCCAAAGTGAGAGCTAAGTATTTGTTCGCCATCATCTCAATGTCTCTGGTAAATAGCTTAGCTCATAATGGAACTGAATGAACATCTGTGGGCTGTCACACAATTGTCATTCCACAGAGAAATATGAACAGTGATATACACAAATAAAACACATACAAGTAAAAAAATTCCAACATAAAGATCAGTAAGACTCATAAAATATCAGTGCACACTATAATAAAGAGCCAAGCATTATGCTTGGAAAAACTAAGCATGAGTATTTTACATAAGACAGAAGTTGAAGTGTGCCTTGATGACCCAGCAAAATAGTCAGCTGCCTCTGGCCCTGCGTAATCTGCATACAGCCCCAGGCCAGGAGTCTTCACTAGGTCACGAGGGGTGGTGGGGGAGGGGTTGTTGTGAGGACCAAACAAAATGAAATAAAAGAAAAGAAAGAGCCTCCTCCTTTCTCTTCCTCTCTGCCTGCCAAATTACCTTAATTCATGCATGTACATTTCCTCTTTAAAAAAAGGAGTAAAGAGGGTAGTTTTCTAAATATCTTACATTAAAACTATAATCTGTTTCTTCTGATTATGCATAATAATTCTAGACATATTATAAGGTTGAGACAGTAGCTATCAAATATCATAGGACCTACGTGAGGATATCATTAATATAGAGTAATTGAAAAGATATGCCTTTTGACCTGCTAATTCTGATAACACGCCCAAGCAAACATGATATAATTAATATATGAGTATTCTCGACTACAGGTTATTATCAAATGTAATTCTAGAAAATGTTGATGATGAATAAGATATTTTGACCATCAAAATATCATCCCACAATGGCCTTGGTGAATTAGCAGACAATTCTACTAGATATAGTACACATACATCCCAGGGATCCAGGATCAAGACACATGGCTGGGGCGGGAAACCACCAAGAGAAGCAACTAAAAATTATAAACAAATAAATGTGGTCTAGCTGAGTTCATAAATTTATACAGTTGAACTCTGGTCACCTAAGAAAGTTTCTCATCTTTCGCTAGTAAGTGATGCTTAAATAGACAAAACAAAATTCAAAATGAAACTTTTTTAGAATATGACACCACATCCCTGGAGACTGCGCCAGTATTCACACAAACAAGCCTAGGTCACAGGTGCTTCTCACAGGTGAGAAGCAAGAGACTTAGGAATGTGATTCACACAGAGGAAATACCTTTCCTGCTGAAAAAAATTCACAAAGGCTATTTAGGGGGCACTGGAATACAGAAGAGTGTGTATGAAATCATCCTGGGGCGTGGCCATAAAGCTGTTTTCTTACTGGCAAAGCTGGGTGCATCTGAGAGCAACAGAGAAGAACCAGATCCCGGTAAAGTGGAGCTTTTCGGTATCCTGGCCTACAGTGGTCATTTACACACCACCCGCAGTTAATCCCAGGTCCCTTCCTACACCTAGGCATGACCGATTACCAAGGACGAACTCAAACTCACCAGGTCTAAGGGACATTAGAACCACACTACAAACCTGAAACTACTGGAACAGAGACAGTGAGAGACAGTGTTGCAACTTCCACTTCCTGTCTGGGACTTTAAATGACAGGTCAGCATGTTAGTTGTAAAAACCACGTCAGGCAGAGAAACTGAAATTTCTACCCACCTGGATCCTAGGGCCTCTGAGGATTCTTCAGGGACCTGAATGAGGTTGCAAAAGGCTTTGTGTCCAAGATTAAAGAGGAACTAGTGCTGTGGACAGGGTCATGTGGAGGGTGGGGTCTGAGGTGGGAGGAGTCCAGCCCTCCCTTTCACTGTTACGGGACACAGGCGAGATTAACCCCACCTTACCTGTACCAAAAGTTTTTCTATTATTTCTCTGCAAGCCTTACACTGGTTTCTCAGAACATTTCCTAAATTAGCACTGATTTTTCAGTTAATCGGAAATGCTTCTCAGTCTTTTCCTATGTCTGCTCTGTATTTCACTGGATACCTTCGTGGAATTACTAAAAGTCTTTCAAAATACTAATTTATTCTCTACATTAGCAAAATTTGTTCATGTGCACTTTTAAATATTTTATGATTCTTTTTACTCAGTAATCATTGATCTCTGTTAACGTTTCCTCTCTTACTGTACAATATATTTAATTTATGGAACCGGATACTTTTATTTTAAAGGAAAGGAAAGGTAACTGGAAAAATTTATTTTAAAGGAAAGGTGCAGGGAGTAGTGATGGCAAGCAAGTAGGCAAGGAGGATGATCAAGGAGAAAGACGCATTTTAAAAAAAATTTATATTTACCTTTTCCACACTGGTTGTTTCCCCTCCCCCATCCCAATGTTCAAATACTGGGATATATGGCCTATACTCCTTTGGAGGTCTACTGGGCTAGGAATATTGAAAGAAATGTTGGCCCACCCAGGTGCAATACCGGTTAGGTCAATCGTATTGGAAGGACAGGGAATCCCGGGCTTGGGAGACAGTGTCAACAACTAAGTATACATACAAAAATAAATGCTTCTTCCTCCTCTCTGTTCTAGCCTACCTTCCTACTCACCTTTTTCCCTGCCTTTCCTGTGGAAAAGAAAAGAAAAATAAATTATAGGTATGCTTACACTGACCACAACTTTACACTCTTTTTGAAAATTTCAGAATTAATGGTTACTCATTCTAAAGTAACTGAAAAATGAAACTCAAGAAAACATAGTTTTTAACAAAAATGTCATCACCAAGGTATCTTTTGGAAATGTGAACTATGTCTGAGGACTGAATGGAGGTTGTTTTAAAGCAAATTGACATGTATAAAGAAAAACTTTGTTTAAGAATAGCTTCCTCAGCAGACCAGAAATAGCTAAATGTCTTTCCCAGTGGGGAAAGTGGAACTTAAATCTCCATATACTGTCTTTGTTCATAGTGACCCCTCCTACCTCCTGAATGATAATCCTAAATCACCACCCCCCACCCACCCCTCCACGACAGTCCAGGGACTTCTGGGATTTGAATTTTTCTTTGATCCCGAGAATAATGCAACTGTCTCTCTAGGTAATGAAAGGTATGTGTATGTTTAATAAATGCACGTTTCATAAAAAGGAAAAAAAAGCAAATGAAAATGCACATGTGAAGGAAAGAAAAAGGCTGTGTTTTAAGGTGGAAATGGGTATTTCTTACAGAAGGAAGAATTAAGGAGAATAAGTAACAGAAAAAGGAATGCTGTAAATAGTTTGCAAGAGCCGCTTAGGGCCTGAGCCACTCTCTCCTATAGCGGAATCCACACTTAAGTTCTCCCTCAGAGAAGACAGCCTTAGGATTTTCTCTGGACGGAGCCAGACAAGAACCCTATGGGGTTTGCTTGGTACGCTAGATACGCTCCTAACTCTCCACAGAAACAATCATTGGCACATAATGATAAAAAAAAAAATTACAGAATGGACCAAAGAAAACCAAACTCCAAGATGGAACTTAGTTTATACATGGCACCAGACCCTGTGACGACTGTCCCCCAGGACGCACACCGGCACGGTTGCATGTCTCGGTACTTGACAGTCTGAAAGTGATTCCACAACCAGAATTGTTATTTTTCTCCTGGAAAAACAATTCACAAATATTACTTTGGACTTTGTGTTTCCGTTTTCTACACCCCCACCCCCGCCGCCCATTTCCAGTCCAGGACCAAAGGTTTTACGAGGCCTGCTCCTTAGACGCCTGAACTGCAGGGCTGCGGCTACTTTGGTGTTTTTCAGGCGCACACTCACGAAAATACCGCGCAGTTCGGGCTCAGTGTCGCCCTTTAAATACTTCTGGTAGAGAATGTGAAGTTTCTCCAATTCAGGAAAGAGATATCGCGGTCTTATATGATCTGGGGCTGCTGGAAGAGAAAAGCCCCAGTGACTCACTTGAAATTGTAAGAGAGCTGTGGACCAGCCAGGACAGAACCTGGTCTAAAGAGGGTGAGAAAGAGGAGGAACCACGCTACCACCATCAGTAGTTGGGAAGGGAGTGACTGTGCTGCCTTTGTCCAACCTGAATCATCACATGTTTTTCTGACTCTACGTTGCTGGTGCCCATTGTGCTACCAGATGTGGATGTTCATTCCTGGATGCTCACGGCGCGTCCAAACGCTAT
The DNA here is from genome assembly GCA_004363575.1 of Solenodon paradoxus. Lineage (NCBI taxonomy): Eukaryota > Metazoa > Chordata > Mammalia > Eulipotyphla > Solenodontidae > Solenodon > Solenodon paradoxus. The sequence continues at coordinate 68,087 of RJWH01005308.1, read as the reverse complement.
TTAACGCTGCTTCATGCAAAGGGAATGGAGTTTGTTGCAAGGCCAGTCACCTTGGACACAGGAAATTCTGGACTGCTGAAGATGGAGTGGCAATTTTAAAAGCCTGGGAACGAAGTGAACAAAGAAATTTCTGCTTGGGTCATTTCGTGGTTCGTTCATGTATCGTAAAACAGGCATCTTTGTGGTTGTGGAAACTCTCATCTCTGAATATGTGTTGGGTCAGTTGGTCCTTAAAATTCTGTTTCCTAGGTATTGGATTTTTCCTTCCAGTAATCTAACAATCATTGGGAGTGCTCTGCGGCAGGTCAGGGTGTTTCCAATTACTGTCCACAAGAAAGCTTCACAATCTTTTAAAGCAACATTTTTTTTCAAGTGACTAAGGTAGTGTGTATCCTATTGCTTTCTTATTTTATGATGTTTTCATTAGTTTTAGCACTTTTGAGAAGTCAACTGGCTTTCAGAATGTGTGCCATAATGCAAGTTTGAAGCTCTTTTTTTTAATATTTAAAAAACTGACACATCCTGGTGGCTCAGGGATTAAGTTTGCAGCTCCAATTTAGTGGAAATAGAGCCCAAAAACTGGAGTGGAGATGGTCGGGGCAAAATGAATGAATGCTTGAATGAATGAATAAACACTTCTTCCTCCTCTCTATTCCTTCCAGCCTGACTATCTACTTGTCTTGGTTCCTGCCTGCTTTCTTCACTTAAAGAAACAGTAATACCAATTTGGCTACATTAACTAAAACTAAACTAAAATAAAAAACATTATTCTGTCATAACATAGAGATAATGATAGCATGCATTAAGCACTATATAAATGCCTGTGTCAGAAACCTTAGACACTGCTAGTTAGATGTAAAGTGGTACAGCCACTTTGGAAAAGTGCCATTTGCCCTAGAGGTTAAACACGGTGTTATAATATGACCCAGCAACTCCACCCCAAATATATTCCAAAGGTAAATAAGAATATAGCTATAGAAAAACATGTGAACAAATATTTCACAGCGCAATTGACAATGGCAAATATATGAAAACAACTCAAAAGTACACCAACTAATAGAATTTTTATTCATCAACCATAAGGATTGATTCATACTACAGCATAAACTTAAAAACTTTATGCTACATGAAAGAATATAATAACAAAAGAATAACTACAATTTTAAAACATTTTATAAGAATTGATCTGAGTAGACAAATCCACAGAAACAATAAACAATTTAGTGACTGATTAGAACTATGGGTATAGAGATATGGGAGTGGTGATATCGATCTAAAATTGATTGTGATGATGGTTTCACAAAATGATCATTATAATAATAAAGTTATGCTTTAAGTAAATTAAATAGACTGTATATGAATTGTATCAATAAGTTTAATACCCCCAAAATGCAACAAAATAAAACCAACCTATGTGGGTTTCATGTTGTTTTGAACTATGAGACCTATGTAATGGGTTTGTCCTGGTGGAGTACAGGTTAGGTCAATTGCCTCCAAAGGAATACAGGCCACATACAACGGGATTTGAGTCCCAACCTAGGTGTTACCAAACAGTGTAAACAACAAAATAAAATGCTTTCTTTTCTTCTCTGCCTTCCTGACTTCATTTCTCCTGTCATCTTTCCTTTAAGAAAAAAGACTATGTAATTTTTTATCTTAGTGCATATTAACATTCGATTTCTGGTGGGTATATTTATATTAAGGTTGTTTTATTTGTTTTATTATCTCATTTAAATGGATAAAATATTAGAAATATGAATTGTCCTGTGATCAACCCTTCATCCTTTTACCGCTGCATAACACCACAAAAAGTCTTAACGGGGCAAGGTAACGTTTAGAGTTGGGTGACAAGGATAATGGGCTAGATAATGGCTACTGTACTTGAAACCTATGATTCTGGGTATCTGGGTAGGTTCTGGTGAGATTAGGGAGGTGAGATGGAGTTTGCGTGTATGCGAGGGACTTCTTCCCCTTGGAACATGCTGATCCTCCTGTTACCATCTCTGTGGTTGTCTCCCAAGTGACACACCTAAAAGTTTATCCTTGGAGAGATCATTGATTATTCTTACTTCCTCTTGATCCATATGTTTTAACAAGCTACACTTATTAAGAAGTGTGTTGCTCTGTTTTATTTTCTTTCAGTAAATTACTTGGCACCCATTAGGAGATAAAAGACAGAAAGTCAAGTAGAATGAATTGATAATTTTGTGGAAAATAAAAATGAAAGAATCCGGGTATTTTCCACAGAGTTTCATTAATTAGACATTATGTCCCCAGGTAAGGATATTTGGTGTGCTTGAACAGACTTTAGTGAAAAAAAAAAAAAAACTGCAAAAACATAAACAAAAAACTTTTCTATAGTAAACATTCAAAATGTTTCCGGAAAAAAAACGTATATGAAAGAATATAAATTTATTAGTAAAATGTATTAACATTCTTGAACTAAATTAAAAGACAGTATTTTTCTGTTTATATGGAGTGAAAGTAAAATTAGAGTTATGGCCTAAGACAGCGTCTGTCTTTAATTTTTGAAAGAAAGTCGCAGGTAGGAATGAGAGTGGCAGTGAGAGGTAGAAGACACATCTTTATTTTTTTAGTTAGTTGTTCGCACTCCCCCATACACACCCCCTGGGAACTTTAGCCTAGTGTGTGTGGGACTTGCTCCTTAGGAGGTGATTGACCCAACCACTGCTCCACTAGGGCACCTTGAAAGTCTCAGCCCTAAAAAACCAGTCATAGGGCCCACGCTGGTGGAGCAGCAGTTGGGTCAGTCATCTCCAAAGGACCAAACCACATGCCCCTGGGTTTGGGCACCAGGGGAACTGGGGGAGTGTGGGAAAACAAGTGTGAACAAGTTAATGAAAATAAACATGCTTCCTTGTTTTACTTTCTGCTTGCCTGCCTACTTGCTTTTAAGTGCCAAAGTATTCCACGTATTCTAGAGTACCTACAATCAGCAGATGAACATTGAAAAAGTACTTTCCATAAAAACTGACTCGGGTTACAACCAATCTTAACCAATGTTTATGTTCTTTAACATACAATGCTTTTGCAGCACACCTTCAGATTCCTTCTGTCCAAATTTGAGCACTGATTCCCTGAAGGGAAGTCCCAAACCACCAGTCCAGTTTGACGCCTTTTAGAAACCGACACGAAGGGGACTAGGATCATGCCTCAACCCTAGGAAAATGAGTATAATCACTTGGAATGTGGGTTGCCAAAAGCTCAGATGGGTCCAATACAGGAAATAACAGGTGTTTTTTTTTTTTCAGTTGCCATTTATGTTTCCCCATGGAGCTTGGTGTGGCAGAGAGCAGCCAGGGATGACAGTTGTGCGGATAAATTTGTGAGGATGTGAGATACTGTTTCTTTGGATTTCATAAAGAAGCACTTTTAGAGAGGAAGAAAGGGAGAAGAGGAAAAAGCCTTCTAAGGGTTAAATGAGGGAGGGAAAGAAGGAAGATGAAGAACTTTGATTAATTTGTACATTTATTTTTGCTTGTTGTCCCCAGCCTCATGTGACAAACCTGGCTTGAGGGCTTTACATGTTCAAAGCTCCAGTCACTCCTCAATGCCTGAGTCACAGGGCACACCTAGAAAAACGTTGTGAAAGCTATTATCAGTGTATTCTAATGTTTTGTCAAAGGAAAGTTGCAGACTGGACTGAAGGCAGTGGTAAGAAAACAGGCAAAAAGAAAGAGAAGGAAGAAGACTGTATCAGTTTGCTCCCTTTCTGCATATGTGTGTCAAATTATAATAATTTTCATGTCAGTATTATATCATAGAACCCAATGATTCCATAGTGTAGTTTGAAATAAAAACCTATGTATGCTCCTTTTATTCTCTAATTTTTAGATATTCAAGGTGTTTCCTAATTCCATTTCAAATTTAGTAGTGCTTGTTCAAATTTAGTACTGTTTATTACTGTTTTGCCTAAAAATTGCTTCCCTGTAATTTTATTGGGAATTGTAATAATTCTATATTTTACATTACATACAATATATCATTGATATTTTTCAATAGTGTTTGTTTGTGTGTGAGAGAGATCATTTATGTACAGGAATATTTCAATCATACTATAAAGGGATGACTTTCAAACAGCTCATTGTGGAATTATGTTCATCTTATGTTCCTTTTACCTTCCCTATATTTGCTCAGGTCTTTCCCCTGAAAAAAAGGCATTTCTACTATCTTGAGGAAAAGATAGAAGCAGTAAAAATGGTGACTTGCTTTTTGATATACTTGTCAGGTGATACAAAATTGATTCCTTCAGCATAATAAATTGTATCACTGCTATATCCCACATTCTAGGCATATCTTGTGCTGAGTTATTATGAACTAAATTTACTCAAAGAATGAGTTCTTAACTCCCTTACTGATGACATTTTATTCTTTAATTTTGGTATTTTCATCATTGAATTCTAATAAGTCAATTATTAGGGTGAATAACTATTTTTTTCATATTAATAACTTCTGATATAGTGTGAAATATAAAATGTGCACTTGTTAAATAATCTACGAATAAATATAAGTATCCTGCACTTGGTTAGTTTTGTTCTGGTAAGGGGGAATAAGATGAGAAGAGTATTTGTTTACTTGTGTGAGAAACAGTTAAGTGAAATTTGTTTCATTAAATGAAGTATGAAGGAAAAATCATGGTGTGTATAGACAGAAGAAATTGTAAATGTGTTACACCATATGGCAGAAATGGTAGACCATTAAAGCTTCTGGTGTCTTTGGGAAGCATTTTATATATTTCTAAGTGAACATTAGGGAAATGATAGTTCACTCAACATAGTATATATCTGTTACCATAGGACTCAGTGACCTTCTCGGATGTGGCTGTGAACTTCATCCGGGAAGAACTGACATTGCTGGACACTTCTCAGAGGAACCTGTACAGACATGTGATGCTGGAGAACTATGAGAACTTGACCTTAGTTGCTGGGAACGAGTTGCTTTCTGGCCGCTTCTGCAGTTTCCAAGGACAGAAGTTCACAAGACAGCAGAGCTGTAAGTAGATAATAGTAGGTAGCCACTACTCCAGGCTTCAATATTGCTGTCCTGATAATATCAGTAGACTTGAATACCTGCATTCTCCTTTCTTTTATTTGCATTACGGCATTGTATCCAAGCTGTATAAAATAAATCATGGAACCAGGTTCATGGTCACTGTCTCTGTGAGGAGAGAAGTGTCCAAACTGTCCTTCAATTTTCTAAATGAATTCTGTTGTCTGTTTTTTCTTTAGGCTACTATAGCCCCCTCTCAGGGACCCGGTTGATCAGCCATATGGGTCATGGCATTTTGGGCACCCAACGTGGAGCCCTGAGAATGGGGGAATTAAATAAAAAAAGAGGAGAAGAATTCAACTGAGAGCCAGTTCCTGAAGGTGTGCACATGGTGGACAAGGTCCAAGGTCAGTTAGGAGAGCATCCTATTTCCTTTTTGAAATTTAGCCTGGTGTTAAAAATGGGAAATAGCAGTTCTTCGAAGAGAACACTCTGTGTGCAGATGCTGAAATCTATGTTATTAGCTAGGGGCGACAGGATTCGCACTGCACAAATAGAGCAATTCTTCAATTTTATACAGCAAACTTGTCCCTGGTTTCCTGAAGAAGGGACCGTAAATGAGGCTACTTGGATGAAAGTAGGACAGCAGTTGAGAGACCATTATGCTGCTGAGGCTCCACCAAGTAGTCTTATTACCACTTTTACTATTGAACTTTAACAAGGGATTCACTTGACCCTCAGAGAGAGGGTGTAAAGACTGTAGACAGGAGTAATTCTTTAATAACTGCTGTGGAGGCCTCTATTCCACCCACTGTGCCACCTGAGGAATGCCAGAGGGAGGGAGAGGATGAAACATTGCTGTCTGACATGGCTAGGAAGTTAGAAGATAAGGCTCTGCAATTTGATAAACAAAAGCAGGCTGGAAATTCTGGTGAGGAAAAGAAATTCTTAGGAGAGGAGGAAGACTCTTCAAAAGAAGAATTGATGAAGCAGTTTTCTTTGTTATCTTTACAAGATCAGAGGCAGCTTGTAGCTACTGTCTGAATTCCTTCTGAAGGGATGGGAGCTAAGTCAAAGGTGTCAGCACAAGGGATTTTATATGAGCTCTGAAGAGATATGGAAAGGGATATGTCTTCTTTACAGAAGTAACTAAGACAAGCTGCAGAAAGTGCAGAGGTCATCATAGGATTTTCTATGTACCCTGTGATTGAGAGGCCAGATCCTAACAATCCAGGACAGACTTTACATTATCATGACCCTATCTCCTTCAAGACACTTAAATGGCTTAAAACAGCCTGTAATAGGTCTGGTCCCACTTCTTCTTTTACTGTCTCTTGTGGAGACCTTTGGATCTGATCCTTTGTGTCCTAAGGACTGGATCCTTTTAGTCAGAACCTGTTTAGGAGGAGGAGATTATTTGATGTGGAAATCAGACTGGTTTGTAGAAAGCAGTCAGCAAGCAGATAGCAATTGAGGACATCAGGTACACTCACCTCTTTTGAGATGTTGACAGGGACAGGAGCTTATGAACCCTTACAAAAGCAACTCATATAATATGCAGGCTTATCATCAAGTTAATATTTGCACCTCTAAAGCCTGGAGGAGATTACCTACCAAAGGAGAAAAAAAAAAAGATATAAGTAAAATTAGACAGGGGCCAGAAGAGCCTTATCAAGATTTTGTATCCGGTTATGCACAGAAGCTCATGAAATTTTGGTTAAACATTTAGCCTATGAGAATGCTAGTAAGGTGTGCCAATCAACCCTTTGCCCTTATCCTAAGATGGAACTATTTCTAATAAAGTTGCGGAGACATTGGTCCGTCTTATGTTCAGGGAGTTATTGGCCACTGCTTTAAAAGAGGTGTTTCATAAAAGAACTAATCTGAGGGAACTTGATTTTACTGCCAACAGCCAGGGCATTTGGCAAGCAATTGTCCTACAAGAAATCAACCTGAATATCAGAAAAGAGGCAAAGGAGGGATACAAGTGTCCACCCGAATTCCTGGCTTTTGTGTTAGGTGTAAAAAAGGAAAACATTGGGCTAGAAATTGTCGATCAAAAATTGGTATCAATGGCAATCTTCTTCCTCCTAAATTGAGAAACAGCCGATGGGGCCAGCCCCAGCCTAGACAAATAGTAGGGGCACTTTTCCCAGTCAGCCAATGTACACTCCATGGGTAATACCCATACAACAAGAAGTACCACTACCGACACTCAATTCAACAGCTTTTCTGTGCCACCTCAATGAGTGCAGGACTGGACCTCTGTTCTACCTCCAAATACATGTTAACTCCAGAGACGGGACCTCAGGCAATTCCTACTGGAATTATGGGCCTATTCCTTCTGGAATGGTGGGACTAATTTTGGGTCAAAATAGTCTTACTTTAAAAGGATTTCAAGTTTTGCCAGGTGAGATTGATGAAGACTTTACTGGAGAAATTACAGTGCTAGCTTAGGCTTTAAGCATCATTCAAATTCGGCCAGAGACTCGTATTGCTCAATTAGTTTTGTTTCCATTTATTAATTAAGGACAAGTTTTAACAGAAACATCTTGGGGACCTCAATGATTTGGGTCCTCAGATGAAATTTAATGGTGTCAAGTCATCAAGGCAGAGTGACCTATGATGCAATTGTTAATTAATGGAAAACCTTTTATTGGGCTCATTGACACCGGATCTGATGTTTCTGTTATTGCTATGAAACATTGGCCTTATAGTTGAGGTAAAGAACAGGTTGTCACTGACTTACAGGGAGTTGGAGCAGTGCATTCACCATTGCATAGTGTGTAGCTGCTGAAGTGGAAAGGTTCGGATAAACAGACTGAATGATTTCAACCCATATTCTTTCCAATATTCCTGCTAATTTATGGGGAAGAGATATACTCTCTGTTATGGGAGTGTTAGTCTCAAGCCCAGTTCCAACAGTCACACATATGATGCTCTACCAAGAATTTACACCTGAAAAAGGTCTTGGAAGACATCAACAGGGATGTTTTCACCCTATGCGTGCTAATAGAAATCCCAGCTGTCAAAGGCTGGATTATCTTCCTGATGCATCTCATCCTTTTCTTTAGGGGCCTTGGTTCAGTCTCCAGCCCCTCTTACCACTGATAAAATCACATGGCTTTCTAATGAGCCTGTGTGGTTTACCAATGGCCCCTAATCAGAGACAAATTGCAAGCAACAGAACTCTTAGTGAAAGAACAATTAAAGGCAGGACATTTTCAAGAAACTTTAAGTCCTTGGAATACTCCTATCTTTGTCATCCCTAAAAAATCAGGAAAATGGAGATTGTTGCAGGACCTAAGAGAAATGAATAAAACAATGCAAATTATGGGTCCTTTGTAGCCAGGTCTACTGGTGCCTGCCACTATCCCTCTAAATTATCATTTAATAGTAATAGATTTAGAAGATGTATTTTTTACTATTCCTCTTCATCCAGAGGATCGGGAACTCTTTGCTTTTTCTCTCCCAGTATTAAATCATCAAGCTCCAGCACAGAGATATTGCTGGAAAGTCCTACCACGGGGAATGGCTAACAGTCCTATTCTATGTCAAAGGTCTGCAAATCACACCATTCACCCTGTGTGGTGCGATACAAAGCCCCTGGAGCTCACATTATCCACGACATGGATGACATTCTTTTTGCTCATTCTAAATCATTACAGTCATTTACTACTTTTGGATATTTAGAATGTAGTCTCCAATATTGTGGTCTAATTATTGCACCTGAAAGATTCAAAAGGAATCTCCTTTCCCATATTTGTGGCAAATCATTGTGGATGCACTATTCAGCCACAAAAAGTTGTGTTGTGACTAAATCATCCGTGCACTTTCAATGATTTTCAGAAGCTCCTAGGAGATATTAATTGGGTGCAACCTTCATTGAAATTGACCACAGGAGATATTTCTCCATCTTTTGAAATCTTAAATGGTGATGCCTCCCCTAGCTCTTCAAGAACTATTATAGCCGAGGCTCAAAAAAACACTTTAACAGGTGCAAGATGCTATTCAAAAGATTCAACTTACAAGAGTAGATCAAGGTCAGCCTATATGGGTAGTTATCTGTGCTACTGCCCATACTCCTACAGGAACTGACTACTCAGTGTATGACTGATCTCATAAAGTGGATCCAGATCATACTCATTCTTTACTAATGTCTGCTGGAGGATTTGTGAGTAATACTTTTACTCAAGGTAATTACATGCAGAAGGAAATTTGGTGCCTTGGAATTGCTTTGCACTTGGTAAACTTTACCACGCCAGGTTTGTGTTTTGCCTGCCTACACTATTGTGGCTGGTGATATCAAAATTACTTCCTCTGTATCCAGCTTATATACCATTTCTTACATAAACTATAATTTGACTAATTGTGTCTCTCGATTTAATGAACAAGATAATTTGTTGGTTGTCTATCAACCTCCTTTTGTTATGCTTCATGTCAATCTTTCAGGTCCTTGATATGAGGATGCTGGTCTTCTAGCAATAAAAGAATTTCATAGAGCTCTCACTAGACCTTAGAGAGTCATAAGGCTCCTCACAGCTGGAATTATTGCATTCATTACTATTATTGCTTCTGCTGCCACTGCTCTATGGCTTTGGCACAGAGCATTCGGGATGTTCATTTCATCAATTCCCTAGCTTACAATACTTCGATAGCTCTTAGTGCTCAAGAATATATAGATACAAAATTAGAAGGAAAGTTAAGTGGTTTAGAATCTGTAGTAATAAACCTTGGAAACCAATTAGAAGTCGTAAAATTTCACCAGCAACTCTGATACCGTGCATAATTTACTTATATTTGTATTACTTAAGCTCGCTATAACAGTAGCTGATGGAATTGGAATCAAATAAAGTCTCACTTTTAGGGATTTGGCATCATGCAAATATTAGTCTTTATATGCATCAGTTAAAAACTGAAATCCATGGTATCCAGAAGGCCAAAGTCTCTATAGTTAATCCTGCTCATTTAGTTTAACAACTACTTAATGATTTGAAAGGTTTTAATTCTTTTAACCTGCTAAAGCATACACTTCAGTATCTAACAGGAATTACTGGCGTGTTCTTATTATTCTTGTATGTTTTCTCCTTAGTCTGCCATCAAGTCCGACAAGAGCTGAATCATGTTCATCATCTGTGGTTGGAAACTAAATCAGAGGCAAAACACAAAGTATGAAGCTCTTCTTCCTCTCCTTTCTTTTTATTTTTACAAAATTGAGCATTTGCTCTTACCCCCATGTAAGCTGATAAAGACCAGGACTGCATAAAGCTCTTTTTGCCTTGGCCAGCAGAATATAATTCAGTCCTCCTAGAAGTTCAGTCATAACAGAGAAGTATTATTCTTTGAAACCCTCAGAAGACTGGTTAGTCAATGTGGGTAAGAACCCTAGAGGGAGTCAACCTAAGACAGGCACAGTCGCATGGGGTCCAAAACAGAGTACTATAGCTTGATATTGAGTGCTTTGCTCTGTTAGGATGTGAAGACGAAATCACCAATAGGGAGACCATAGGCAGAGCCTGAGTCCTGTCACATACAATTAATTATGCTTACACCTATTGACACTGCCTATTTAAAAGAATAAAAAGGGGGAGATGTTGGGAGTGAGTTGCTTTCTGGCCTCTTCTACAAAGTTTCCCAGGACAGAAGTTCTCACAAGTCAGCAGAGTTACAAATAGATAACAGCAGGAAGCTGCTAGCTCTGACCTTCAATGTTGCTATCCTGATACTAGTGGTAGAACTGAATGCCTGCATTCATTTTTGTTTTATTTGCATTACCTCATTGTATCCCAGCTCTATAAAATAAATCATGGAATCAGGTTTGTGGTCACTGTCTCTGACAGAAGTGTCCTACTGGGCCCCCACTTTTCTAAATTAATGTTGTTGTCTTTCTTTAGGCTCCTGTAGCCTCCTCTCTGGGACCCTGTTGATTAGCCACATGGGTTGCGGTATTTTCCCATAAGCCTTGAAAGTTGTCTTCATTTCTTTGCATTCTGTTATCTCTTTGCTGGTTTGCTTGAGTGCATTCCTTTGCTTTAATGTCTAGCTCCCTGATTCTTTATGAGGCCTCACTCATCTTTTCCTGAGTTCCTCTATTGAATTCTTTAGGTCAGGTATTGTGTTCTTTTTTTGACATCTGCTTTAAGCTGCTTCATTTCTTCTTTCTCATTTTTGTTCTCTTTTTTATTCCTCTGCCGTTTTCTTGATTTCCATGCATATGTTTATCACTGTTACTCTAAATTCATCCTCAGGTAGTTTGCAGACATCTGTTGCATTCAGATTTTCCTCTGAGTTTTTGATTGGATCCATCATTTCACATATATTTCTCCATCTTTGCTCTGTTTGATTTTTTTTGTTTCTGCAGATTAGGTTTTCATGCAGTGATGGCCTTTTGTAGGGTATTGACTTGTGCTGAGTAAGGCTGGAGCTTGCTTTCAACACTGGGATTTCTTGAGTTTTGTGGCATCACCACTGGATGAATTTGTTCAAGTTCTTAGGTGGGCCCTCTGTTACTGCCTGAAAGTTCAGTCTAAGTGGTTGGCATTTGGGTTGGGGATGCAGAGTCTTCTCCCAGTGACCCAGCTTCCAACTGCAATGACCACCTTGATGCTGACATACGATTTGCAATCACGCTGCAGTTTCACACACACACACACACACACACACACACACACACACAAGGTGGCTCTAGTTATGTAGCATTCATGTTTTCCTCCTCTTGGAGATTCTCTTCTTCCCTTTAAGCCTGAGGGTGGAATTTCCAGTTGGCAGGAATTTTCGATAGGTGGATCCTGTAGCTCTAGGGCAATATGTTAATTTGCCTCACTGCCTTCAGATTACAGTGATGCTAAGTGTAATTTTCTCATCTGGCCTCCTGATCAAACAATCAGGGCACTGGTGCCTCTTCCGTCCTCCTGCTAGGTCCACACTCCCAGCTCTGTGTCCAGCTCCTGATGGGTGGACTCCCCACTGCTATTGCCATTCCTGGAGGGCTAGTTCCTCCCACAGATCCACCCCCTCTACCATGGCAGGAATCCCAAGTTTGAATTTCGCTTATAGCTCTGAACCTGGACATATTCACCTACCCTTTGTTGTCATGATGCTGCTTTGGCTATTCAGCATCTGTGCCTTTCCCTCCTTTTTTTCTGGAATGATAGTGGAATTTCTAGTCGCTCTGTGGAGAGGACTTGAGTCTTCTGCCAGGTCGCCTTTTTAGCTGGAAGTCCCCATATTTCATTAGTTTTTAATGAATGCATTTTAGTAAATTTCTTATTTAATTTTAAAGTTATATTGTAGAGTCACAAAAGGGAATGCTTACAGTGTTGGTGGCTCTCTCATTGAGAGAAGTTAACTTACAAAACTTATGAAGAGATATTAAATTCACTCTTTGCTGGTATCCCTAGTGTGAGTTTGGTGATTTCCTTTATGTTAGGCTGGCCCAGAGGGACAAAACGGCGGTCATACCTGGGAAAAAGGTAGCTGACGTCAGACTGAGGGATTGAAGCCCACACCTGGAATCACAGGACCAATCCCCAACTGTGAAATATGAAGCCCGTGAAATTTCTGCTTAAGAGCGCACTTCCCTTTGTTCAGGCTCGACTTCCCCGGCCCCCGTTCTGCGGACGGGAGAACCTCGCCCGGGTGCGCAAACCCCAATAAATCCCTGGCTATTCGACGTTTTGTCTGATTGGCTTTCTTTCCTCGAAGAGCCCAGAGAAAAAAACCTTTCACTTTACAGTCAAGCACTTAGTCTTCACATTATAAAAGAGTCAACACAAGAGCGAATCTAGGTGGGTAGAATCAATTTTAATTTTGTAATCTGCATGTGTAAAATTAAACTGATCTGTTCAACAGAAAAGAGCAAAACAGTGTGCTCCTTTTTAGAATATCAGACTATAAGCAATGATTATTTATGTTCAGGGTTTAATCACAAATGACTAAAATAGATAAACAACCAAAAAGATATTCTCCCTCTTCCTCTGCTTTCTTTTTTTCCTTAAATGCTGCTTCTCTCTTCCCTCCTGTTTTCCTCTTAAAAACTTAAAATATTTTTGGTCAATAGAACATTTAACTTTATGATGTAGACATTCAAAAGTGAACTCTCATAATGTCCAGTGCAATGAAATTATGCAACCTCTTCTGAAAAGGTGTGGAGAATTCCTCAAAATATAAAATATGGAGCTAATATTCAAATCAGGATTTCCATTTATAGGTATTTATATAAAAGTTAAAAATATCTATACACCCTTACATTCCCAGCAGCATAATTCACAATAGCCTAGACATAAATCAAACTAAATACCTGTTCCCCGAGATTGAATAAATATTATAAATACATATTTAAAGGAATACTACTCAGCTATTTAAAAAAATAAATTTGGTGTTTTGTGGTAATTTGGTAGAATTGTGGGCTGACTACACTATAAAATAAGAGAAAAAAGAAAATATATGATTTTCACTCATATATGAAATATAAAGAAAATGTTAAAGAAATAAGAATAGACTTTGAAATGATGAATGTAGTTATCAGAGAGGATGGAGAGGGAAAGTGGGATAGCAGGGTGAAAATGATAGTGGTGCATGACAGTACAACTCTGACGGTGGGTACAGTGTCATTAAACATGTTATATTTATGAATGTATTATCTATAAACTTATATCATATTGGAATGAAATGAAATTACATAAAATTAAATATTTAATACAATCTTAATAAATCGTGCATTTCAAAAAGAAAAAATGAATATTAAACATTATGGCATGCTTTATTAAAATAGAATGAAGAATTAGAAAGTTTATGTGAAAATGCAAATGACTGAATAGCCAAAGCAATCCTAAGAAAAAAGAAGAAAAATTTAGGCATCACAAACCTAGAATCAAACAGCATTAAAATGGGATAGAAATCAAAATATTATGGTATGGAATAAAAACAGACTTGTAGATCAATGGATTGAAATGGATAAACCAGAAATAAGCTGACACATATTCTCGATATATAATAAAAAGGCAATAGCTTACAATGGAGAAAGGAAAGTCATTTCAACAAAAGATACAGAAAAACTCAACAGCTGTCACAAAATTAAGTAAACTAGATCACTCCCTAACACCATAAATAAAAAATCAAAATTAATTAAAAACGATATAAAACTGGAACCCATAACATAAAGAGAAAATGTAGGTAAAAGGCAATAATCCATATGAATTAGAGATGTCTGTGGGAACGGAAAAAAATAATGAATTATGATGATATCAAATTAACTAACTGTACAGCCATAGAAATTAGGAAGGAAATAGACAGTCAAGTGAATGCACAACATACATCTGTCAAGGGGTTAATATTCCAAAATATAGAAAGAATTTATACGACTAAAATAATACTAATAGCATAATGGGCAGAAAATTTGAATACACTTTGTCAGTGATATATATATGGTCAATAGGAATATGAAAAAATTGTGAGTCGGGTGACTAAGATGGCTCATGTGGGCCAAGTTTGTAATACAAAAAAAATTGCTATTCTGCTTATGCTTTCCTTCTCTTTCTACATCTCTTAAAAAAGAAAAAAATAATAATACTGATCATCAGTAATTGTTAGGGAAATACAAATCACATGTAACTAAAACATCTCACCTCTCACATGTTAGAATGCATTATACCAAAAACCTAGATTAATTTAGGTGAAAATGTGGAGAAAAAATGAACCCTGCACAGTGTTGGCAGAATTTTAAATTGATAAAAGAATTGTGCAAAACAGCATGAGTTACCTCAAAAAGTCAAAAAAACAACCAGTGTAAAAATGAATATTTCAGATTTAGGTTGTATGACCATTATTCCCATCTCAGGAACTCTTGTATGTGACTCACCCCATATTCATTAAGGGTGAAGACTAATCTGATGGAAAATGACAATGACTCTGCAACATTTCTTGTACAGCAAGATGACAAGCGAACATTCAATTATGCAGCACAACTACAATTTCCCATATTATCTTAAAAAGTAAGGGTTCTCTCCACAGCATGAAACTTTGTATTTAAACTATGTATTCCAATGAGGAATGGAGGATTTTACATATCCAATAATACAATAGCCTTGTGGGATTGTTATTGATTTTTGAAACATTTCTGATGTTTCTTAAATTATCTGTCATTTTAAAAATGATAGGACTCATACAGTCACTCCACATCATCATACTGAATGGAAATTACATAAGAATTTACTACTTGACATAATTCCTCCTCAGGGTGAGTGGTATCATCACAATAAAGGTATTGGGATGACTTTCTAACATTCCTTAATTTTTAGGATTTCTCAGCAGTATGAGTTCTAATATGTCTAATAAACATATTGGATGTACCAAGGGCTTTCCCACAAGATTGACTTTTAAAAGTGTTTTCTCCTATGTGCATTTTCATATGATTAATGAGAGGAATGGTGAAGTCTTTCCCACATTCCTTACCCTCATATTGTCTCTCTGCAATGTGGATTCACATGTGAACTGCAGCTCTCCAGAGCACACAAAACCATTTCTACATTCCTAACATTTATCAGGTTTTTTCCTACTGTGAATTCTCATGTTAACTTTAAGTTCTCCAGACTGTGCAAAACTTTTGCCACATTCCGTACATTTTACATTTATAAGGTTTCTCTCCACTGTAAATTCACATGTGAACTGCAGATGTCCAGAACTTTAAAAGGCTTTGCTATATTCTGTACATGGATAGGGTTTCTCTCCAGTGTGGATTCTCATGTGAATTTTCAGCTCTCCAGAATGCACAAAACAATTGCTACAATTATCTCATTTACATGGTTTCTCTCTAGTGTGATTTTTGCATGTAAACTTACAGGTCTCCAGGAAATACAAAGCCTTTGTCACATTCCTTATATTTATATGATTTCTCTCCAATGTAGATTCTCATGTGAACATGCAGATTTCCAGAACTTACAAAACCTGTCACATTCCTTACATTCACAAGGTTTCTCTCCAGTGTGCATTTGCATGTGAACCATCAGCTCTCCAGAACGTACAAAACATTTGCCACATTCCTAACATTTATAGGGTCTCTCTCCAGTGTGATTTTGCATGTAAGCCTTCAGCTCTCCAGAATGTACAAAGCGTTTGCCACATCCCTGGCATTTATATGTCTTTTTTGCCAGGGTGTTTTCACATGTGAACCTTTGGTTTTCCCGAATGTACAAAAACCTTGCCACATTCATTACATTGATAGGGTTTTTTTCCAGTGTGGATTCTCATGTGAATAGCAATGAAAGGTCTCCAAATGTTTTCCCGCATATAGTACATGCAGACCTGACTCATCTGGAGGACCAAAAATGCTTTGAAATCAAAGAATGTAGGAAAGGTTTTACCATGTTTCACACTTAAAAGTCATCTCTCTAGTGAATGTTTTCATGTGACCACTAAGGAAAGATGATTGAGAAAATGCTTCCCCACATTCCTTACATGCAGATGTTATTACTCCATGTGAGTTCCCATGTGAATGCTAAGATGTGCAGAATGTTTAAAATGTTTCCCACTTTCCTTGCATTTATAAGGTTTGGATGCAGTATGAATTTTCTTGTGAAGGTAAAGGAAAGAAGAAATTCTAAATGATTTTCCACATTCTTCATGCGAAAAGGGCTTCCTATCAGAGTGTCTTCTTACGTTCTATAAGTTCAACAGGTTTCATGAAGGTTTTCCCAGGAGAGGTTTTCTTCTGCAGATAAATGAAACTTTTCCCATACCAATCATTCTTTTTTGAGTTCCCTTCATTTTCAGGTCTGCTGCACACCTGTGCAGCAGTATTCAGTAAAATCCTTTTCAGGATTCTCTTAATCATAGTGTCCCCTATTTAACATTCTTTCCTAGTGATGAATGGTTGAAGGACAACGCAAATAGATGTCAGGCTATTGTATCCACCTATCCTAAATAAAACAGCACAATGTTTGTTAAGATTTTACCAATTCTACTAACTTATAACTGTACTACTTTAGAAATTTCATTCAGGTTAATTTATGGACTACTCCTGTAAAATAATGAGCAAACTTTTGAAATAAAAAATATTATATACTTTGAGACATTTGCTTGTTTTGAATACCAAATTTATGTTTAAATATGAGGGATTCATCCTTGTGTAAATTCAAAATCCAAGTTGCAAGTGAAGTTTTTGATTAAAAAAATAAAACTTTTCATATTCTAATTATGTTGCCATAATTTATTCTCTTGGTTACCAATCACCAATATTAAATATATATTTCCTGTTCTGACATTCTAGCTAATAAAACTGCTTATTATTTCTAGCAAGGAAGATGTCAATTATCTATTCTCAAAATTACTGATCTTGGGCATGTGGATGTCTGCAGCCTCCAGCCAATAGAGCCCATGTCCATTCCAAAGCTTCTGGTTCACACATTGAGATGGAGACACAAGTAGTGAGGGGCTTAGGAGAGGGAAGAACAAACAAAATAAATAAACAACTGGTCCACCTTGGGGGAGCAGTTTTAGGTCGATCACCTCCATAGGACTGGGAATACAAACACATGAGTTTGAGTCCCTGGGCTGTGGGATGTGGGAGCAGTGTGTAAAACCAGTGGAAACAAATAGAAATAAAATAAAATGCTTCTTTCATCTATGTCTTACTGCTCATATTCACCCATCAGTCCTGTCTGAACATTTCCTTTAAAAAATAAAATAAAATGAGGCACATGCTACTGGAGCAGTGGTTCAGTCAGTCACCTAAAAGGAGCAAGACACATAGGCCAGGGTTTAACTCCCAGGACTGGGGGGAAAAAACAGTGTAAAAATAAAAATAAAAATAAAATGGATCTCCTATTTCTACCTGTGTGCCTGCCTGCTGACCTTCATTCCCAACTGTACCTTTCCTTTAAAAAATAAAATAAAATGTACTTTTGAAAGTAAAATATATAAAATGCTTCTTATACCTTTCTCTTCTTGCCTGCCTCCTTGCCTTCATTTCTACCTGCACTGTTCTACTGTATCTTTACTTTTAAAAAATTACTGCTCTTAGACTTTCTCTCCATTTAGAAGTTTCTGCCCAAGACAAACATCCTGGATTGCTGAGTCTTTAAATTTTAGTTTCATTTCCCATTCTAAACTAAAATAACAATGTGAGAGTTTGGAGAATGAATTATATTCTGATAGTTTAAAATGAGATATTTTAATTATTTCCACATTGAAGATATTATTGAAAACAAAGGCATCATACATGAAGGCATTAGTTATATTATAATCTTAGCACTGGCACACATTGGTGGAACAGTTGTTAGGTCAATTGTCTCTAAAGGAGAAAACCATATAGCCCTGGGTTCGAATCTCAGGCCTAGGGTGAAGCCCAGTGTGAACAACCAAATAAAAAATAAATATGAAAAAAAATCTTAGCAGTGATAACTGTGATATTCACCATTCCCTATTTGAATAAATACATTAGCTATTAGTAGAAGAAGCAACAAGATGGAATCAGAAAAATGAGTAGAAAACTTCTGGTTAAACTATGTATACCCCAAACAAAGATCACTTTATCACATAATAGTATGTATGAGGTCAGTGGAAACCACCTAGAACACTGAAGACATCCCAAAGCATCAGAGATCAATGATTCCACCCTACTAAGAGAAAAAAAAAATTTTTTTAAATTTCAATTGCCCATAATCATAATCCACAAATACTGATGATTTTGTTAACCTGGAATGTTCTCGAAATCACTCACCTTGTATGACTCTTCTACCTAATATCTTCAATTCTTTATCTTGTTCCAACCAACAAATCACACGGGGTTTGAATAACTGATATGTCGTGTACCAAGAAAGATGTATTAATGGAAAAGACTTCAGCAAAAGACTACAAACTTTCCAACAATCAGATCCTATAATTATAATGAAATTACTACAATTATTTCAAAACATAAAACAAATAATTCCCCTCATTCAAGGATGCAGTTTGAATAGTCCTCCCTGACTCCTGAAACACTTGTTCACACATATAGAAACACTTAAAAATTGACAAAACTTTATTGTGAGGACAAATAGAATACAAAACACAAAATGCTCATTGTCGTGGAGAAATAACTACTAGTGGTTGACAAACTTTGCTGGCCAACTGAAACATATCCCATGGCATTATTAGAAGACATGATGATGTCATATACCCAGAACTTAATTTATTACATCAAAAGCATCTTGTGATAACACAGCAATATAAAAGGAATGAGGAAAAGTGCACCCTGGTGGAGAAGTAATTTGTATCGCTGCCTTTGGCCAAGAGCACAGTCCACACATATCCCAAACACCTGGGTTCATATCACAGGACCAAGAGTAACAACAAAGATGAAAAAGTAAATAAAATCAAATAAAGTGCTTGCGCTTCTTCTCTCTTCCTGCTTGCCACTGCTCACTTTCATTTCTGCCTGCATTGTTCCTTAAAAATAAAGTTAGAAAAATATTATTAATAAGAGAAACACATTTTTGTAGAAAGCACACTGGACTAAAACATTTAAGCATTGGAATGTCTTCGTAGCTTAGCAGTCAAGTTACCCTGAGTATAGTCAACATACATCCCAGGCCGCAGTGAATGATCCAGGGTTGGGGGCGAAAACCAAGATGAAGAACTAAATATGTGAACCACTTCTTCCTCATCTCTCTTCCTGCCTGCTACTTTGCTCACTTTCATTCCAGATAACATATTTCCATTAAAAAATGAAATGAACAAAAAACACAAGCATGGAGAGTAGTGTCTTCTGGCTTAAACTCTGTTCATATGAGAAACCACCCATCCTGGAACACATAAATATATATACATATATATCTGTTCTGTAAGGGGCAGCAGGAAAGACAGCAGCTTACCTACTGAGGTCAGGTTCGGATAGTTCTCAAGCATCATGTCTCTGCACAGTTTTCTCTGAGAGGAATTCAGTAATATCCACTCCTCCTGGGTGAAGTTCACAGGCACATCTGAGAAGGTCACTGATTCCTAAGGTAACTTACACAAACTGTCTCAAGTCACGTGTCATCCAATCTTCATTGATGAATGAGAACAGGCTACTCAAAGACAACAGGGCATTTTAAGCGCTCTCATCCACTGCTCTAGGTATAATGCAGTTTCTTCTACCTATACTCACTTGTGGCTGCTATCCTTCAAATTTGGCTTTAATAGAATGAGTTTCACTTTATCCCATTGCACCTAAACAAGACTAATAGCTTTTCTCATCTTATTTCTCTCTAACTACACAAATCTAATCAAGTGATTGACATGCCAAGTTTCACTAAGAACGATAGATTTTCATCTTCAATAAGAGTCTTAAGCAAAGTGAAAAATAGTTACTCACTATGAGTGGCATTTTGGAATATAATGCCTGAAATACTAAAATTATGCAGAGAAAAACCTCATAAATATGGGAGTTTAGAGCTCATCCTTGAGTGGCACTAATTGTTTAATAACTAGACAAGCTGTACTTAGAAGGATGTATACACAATGGAAAGAGTTTACTACTTGGTAGGATGCAATTTCTTCTCATCTGATGAGTATTTGTCAACAAGCAAGTTGCCATTCGGCTTCTATCCTTTCCTCAGGGTGAAACAAATGGCTTTCAGGTAAAAGATCTAAAAATAAAGAAGGTATAAGCAAATTAAGATGACTACAATTGTCTCAATTGCTTCCTTCAAAATAATTTGAACATAGCTTGAGTCTCAAATATTCCTGAATATTCAAGTTCTGTCTCTCACAAATACACACTATGGCCAAAAATGTGAGAGGCCATCTTATCTAAAGCAATATACAGCTTTAAAAAATTCCTAATAAAATTCCAAATATACGTTCAAGAAAATTGAATAAATAATGCTTTTATATAGAAGAAAATATATTTGAATATAAAAAAACTTCTCAAAAAAGAGAAGGAAAATGAACCAGTCACACTGTCTGAGTTCAATCTCTGCTAAAAGGAATTTCATAAAAACAATATCGTATTAGAACAAAAACAATCAAATGTATTAATGGAATAAATTGAAAGTCCAGGAAAAAACAAACAAACCTATGTGGACAGTGAATATAAGACAAAAAAGTCAAGAACATGTAACAGAGAAAGGAAACTATACATCAAATGATGCAGAGAAACTGGACACCTACAAATAAATAAATAAAGACAGATTATTTGTTAACAACATACCGAAAAAAAATTAAAGCAAACTGGATCAAAGAGTAAGGGGTAAGACCTGAAACAATAAAATATATAGGTAAAGACATCAGATAAATGTTCCATGTCATCAACTCATAGATGCCTTTGGGGAAGTGACACAAACAGTAAGGACAACTAAAATAAAAGCAAAGAATTGGGACTACATCATCAAAGTAAAACAGGTTTCACACAACTAGAGAAACTGCTAGTAAACAAACAGAAAGCCCACTGATGAAAACACATAGTGAGACATTGTCCCACACCAGAGACAGCATCTATCAAAGACTGGAAACAGCAAATGTTGGGTATAATGTATAGAAAAAAGCAATCCTTTGACACTTTGGCAACAAGGTAAATGAACACATCTTTAGAAAGATATTACTCAACAACAAGATAAAAGGATTGATCTACCCTTTAACTGTATGTAATCCCACTTCTAGTTACATGCCCAAAGAATATAAAAATACTAATGAGAAAAAAAATTATCTGCACCACTTTGTTCAAAAGAGTATAATTCACATTAGAAAAGACATGGGAACAATTTAAATGTCTATCAACAGAAGATTGGATAAAGAAATAATGGTGTAAATAATCTATGCAGTTGATAAAGAAAGATGAAAGTGTGACTTTTACAACAACCTGGATGGAACTGGAGGGAATAATGCTAAATAAAATAAGTCATAAAGAAAAAGAGAAGTACTGGATGGTTTCAATATACTTGGAATACAAAGAAACAAATGTGTTGCTCTGGTGGTCTGGTGGCTAAGACCACTGATTGCAGTCCAAATGCATCCAAATGACCCAGGTTCAAAGCCCAGAGCCAGGGAGAACAATTAAATGAAATAAGTGCTTCTGCCTCCTCTCTACTCCTGCCTGGCTACTTGCTTTAATTCTTGCCTACAAGAAAATAGACAGGCATCTATAAAACTCAGAGAATACATTACTGGAGCTATGGGGGAGGTCGGGACATTGGGAGAAGGACCGAAAAAACAAAACAAAACAAAAAACCCAAATAATAAAATAAAGATGATATTCTACCATTTCCTTTCTTCCTTAAAAATGCATCTCTGTCCCTTCTCCCTCTCCTTTCCATTCTAAAATTAAAGGAGGGGTGTGAGCTCTACTTCTTAGAAGAAAAAAACAGTAATGGTTTCATTTTAAAGGTGAGGAACTCTAAGCCCTTAGTAATGTGACTCTTCTTTGGACAACGGAACACAATATGAACAGCAACTCTGAATCCTGTTGACATCTAAGGCATGATTATGAAACCATACAAAGAGATCTACGTGCACAGTTATCTTGGGAATATAGTGACATCATGCCAACATTTATTTTATGAATAATCAGAATAGCACCTTTTTATATATATGGTTTTTCTGTCATATTTTTGTATTAATTTTCCTCAAACTTTCATGCTGTTTCTTTTATGGCATTTACCTTCAAATATCTGACTTAGCTTCTTTGTAATAAAAATCAATCAATGTAAGTAGAAAGATTAGTCAAGATGGTGACCTGCTTGGAGCAAAGTGAGTCCTCTTCCCACAAAGCAACTAGAAATCACCTATTTTGCAGAAACAATCACTGAGGAAAAGCAGGTCTGGAGACGAGAGGAAGTGGCAGCATTCGCCACCATAAAGGGCAAGCAAAGAAGTGGGGGTTTGGAGCTACATCGCAGATTTGGGATTCCCTTTGATGCCGGATTAAAAAGGGGGTGTGGTGGGGGAGCAGAGTCTTGGGAAGAACCAGATCTCCCAAAGAGACACTCTGATATCAGAGAGCCTGCCCAACAGGACTAGGACACGGAGCTGGAGTAGAGGGTCTAGGCATAGGGTATAGGGAGGACCAGTCCCCAGGTGGACTGAATAGGAGTTCCTGAGGGGAAATTATACATGGATGCTGGCTTAACCAAAAGCAAAAGAATCCCCTACCTGCAACCACTCCCACCATATTGTAACAGTACCACAGGACATGCCACTGGAAATCCTAACTCCAGGCTTAACGGAGGAAGAGTGTCTACTTGAAGGAAGAAAATTTCAGTGCTACCCACAATAGCCACACTGGGAGGAGGTAGAACTGCAGCCTGATTGCTGAATTTAGGCCAATGACAAGGTGGTGTTTACCATTCAGACCTCTTGACGATGGAGGAAAACTCTGCATTCCCAACACAGTCTCCAACCCCGTAAGCTGAACTCTCAGGCCCCAATACAGGGTCCACCTAAGGACTTCACAAAGGCAACAACAGGTGATGCCAGAAAACTCTTGTGAACAAATAGCCAGAGACCTATATGAATAAAAATACAATATGTGTCTCTTCCTGCCTGCTTACCTACTTAACCTTCATTCTAACCTCTACCTTTCCTTAAGAAAAACAAAAGCAAAAACAAAAATAAAACAGTTTATTCATAAAACTCTATGGTCAAGTCTTAGTCACTTCTGCTGTCAAGGCTTCAAATTGACATTTCTATAAGGTTGATGTGTGCATCAAATTGCATTCTTTTGGGGAAACAGTCATGTCATCCCTGTGTTAGTGAGGTTAACTTTGATTTCTTAAGATTGAGATAATCTAATCAGCCTATTTTAAAGATTTACTTTTCCCTTAATTTAAATATTAATTAGTGGGTGATTTTGTTAAAGGAAATGTGCAGGCAGAAATCAAGGCAAATCAGCAGACAGCAGGAAGAGAGAGGAAGAAGAGACATATATTTCTTACATTTAGTTGTTCATTTTGATTGTTCTTCCAGTCATGTGTCTTGAACCCAAGTCCTTGGGATATATGGGTACTGCTCCCCCGTAGAATTATCCACCAGGTCTCCAAGGTCTGCAGTGAGGTGATATTTTGATGGTCAAATGTCTTATTCCTCATCAACTTTTTCTTTAGTTATATTACATTTGTTAATACCCATAGTTAAGAAACATTACATATTTTATCGTATATGTTGATATGTTGTCAGATTCTTAATCAAAGGCACATTTTTAGTTGCTATTTATTAATGATGTCCTTTCACAGATCTTGTGATTCTTGATAGTTACTGACTCCACCTCATGATAACATGTCTATAATTATTATGGAAAATTAGAAGAAACAAATTATAGTTTTTAAGTTTAAGTTACTTTAGAAGAATATCCTCTTTACTTAATTTTATAAGGATAGGTGCAGGCAGGAATGAAGTTAAGTTGGCAGACAGGGAGGAGGTAGAAGCACTTTTATTTTAGTTCAACTTGTTTGTTCCAATACCCCCCTTGCCCCCCGCACCCCTACATACACACATAGAGTCAGAGCCTAGTTATAAACCTGGTCATTAAGATGTAGGTAGATTGCACTCCGCTGGAGCTAGTCTACTTGTTTGTCTGTTCACAGGGTATACTTCTGTATAAAAACAAAAAAAAACAAGTCATAAATTGTGCCCTGGTGGGGGCTGGGGGTGGGTGACAAGGAGCATGAACAACTAGGTGAAAATAAAATAAAGATGCTGTGTCCTTTTCTGTCTTCCTGGCTGCCTGCCTAGTTACCTTCAGTACTGACTGCAACTATCCTTTAGAAAAAACCCTACAATTCTGCCAATAGAAATAGAAGACAAAAAAAGTCCAAACACTTAGACATGTTGGAAAATATGGGAATCTGAGGTGAGAAAATCATTCTATATTTTCAGGAAAAGTGTCAAAAGCATTCTATATATTCTAGAGTACCTAGTAGAGTACATTTAGGCTTCTTCCTTGATTTGACAGAGACATTTATTTAGTTGGAAACAACTGAGGGAAGAAACTTACCTTAGATGGCAGTAGAAATAAGTGACACCAGTTCAAATAATGTGAATCAAGAGATGTCAGTAATTTTAGCAATTTGGTTTATTTTTATGAAATGCTAAAATCATTCTGGGAATGGCATCAGCAGCTGAGCATTGAAAAAGTACTTTCTATTTAAATTGATAGTGTCAGGATCAATCTCAGCAAATGTTTATGTTCTCAAACATACATGCATTTGCAGCCCTCCTTCAGATTCCTTCTTCTGTCCAAGTTAGAGCACTGTTTTTCCTGAAGGGAAATCCCAAACAAGTTCAGTTTGACTCTTTTTAGAAACAGACACCTAATGGGGTCTAGGATCATGCCTAGACCTTAGAAAAATGAGCAGAAAATTAATATGGAATGTGAGTTGTCCAAAGCTCTGATGTGTTCATTTCAGGAAATGACAATGTTTCTCTTTCTGTTACCACCTATGGTTCCATGGAGATTGGTGTGACAGAGAGCAGCCAGTGATGAGAGTTCTAAAGATAAATTTGTGAGAATATATAGATACTGTTGCTTTTGGATTTCATAGGAAAAGTCATTTTTTATAGAGAGGAAGGGAGAAGAGAAAGAAGACTTTTGAGGATTAAATGAGGGAGGGAGGGAGAGAAGGAAGGAAGAGAAATTCTCTGATTAATTTGCAAATTTATTTTTGCTTGTTGCCCCCAGCCCCATGTGGCAAACGTGGTTTAGGGACTTCACATGGTCAAAGCTCCAGTCACCCCTCAATGCCTGAGTCACAGGGCACACTTAGAAAACAATTTTCAAACCTGCTGACAGTATTTCTTAAATTTTTTAGAGGAAAGGTACAGTCAGGATTGAAGGCCATAGTAGGCAAGCAGGCAGAGAGAGAAAGAGATGGAGTCATTCACACTAGTTTTTATCCCTGGGCCCAGGATATAAACCCATGTGTGTGTGGCCCACGTCCTTCAGAGGTGATTGACATAACCACAGCTCTACCAGGACATGTAGTACGTTCTAAATTTGCTCTTTTTCTAAACATGTATAATACATCATATAAAAAGACTTTCAATGTCAATATTTTATGATTAATCCCAATTCCTTGAAGCATTTGTCTGTCATTTTCGTCTATGTATTTTTTATTTCAAAAATTTCATCCAAGGTTTTCATCCTCTTTGAGTTTATTTTTCCTATGTGTTACTAATGAATTTTCTAGCTTCATTAATTTACCTGTATCTATCCAGTTTCACTGCACCATTCCTCCATTATAGGTAATTGGCTTCTTTCTCATAACTGCTGATATAATGGTAGTTTTATTTCTGAACATAGATTTTTCCCCACTGATCTTTTGTCTTTTTCTGTTCAAGTAACATTTTTATGGGAATGGTTCTATAGTGCAGTTTGAAGGCAATGGCTATGATTACTCCATGTTTAATCTCTATCTTTGAATATTGAATGTATTTCTGATTCTGTATGAAATTTAGTACTGTTTGTTTAATTTGCCTGAAAAATGTCTTACCCTATTATTTTCTATATAATTGTATTATTCTCTGTATTGCATTGGGTATGACTACAGCCTTGTTATTTCTGAACATAGTGCTTATGTATACAAGAGATCTTTAATATACGGGACTATTTCAAATGTGTTATAATATTTCAAATGTGCTTCCAGGTGAATGTGGGAATTTATGGTCATATTATGTTGCTTATAACTTCCTTATATCTGTTCAGGTCTTATCCCTGAGGAAAAGATAGAAACAACAAAAATGGTGACTTGATTTTTGACAAACTGTTGTCTGTGAGAAGAAATTATATCTATAACGTGATAAACTCTGCCCCCTGGTATATCCAATATTGTAGGTAAAACTTGTCCAGAGTTATTGTGAACAAAATACACTTAAAGAGTAAGTTGTTACATCCCATATAGATGAAGGTTTAGTCTAATTTTAACATTTTAACCAATAAATTCTAATAAACTAGATATTCATTTAAAAATACCTAGATACGGTGTTGAATAAGAAAATGTGCATTTTGTAAAGAATTTGTTCTTTAATGAAAATTTACAGTATTGTCTACTTTGTTAGATTTGTGCTGTAGATGGAAATGAAATGATAAGAGTATTAGTCTAGTGCTAATGAGATATAGTCAAGTGAAACTCATTCTATTCTGTAAAAGCTGGAGGAAATAACAAAATGAGTTTGCATACATAGAAGATTTTGTAGCTGCGTTATATCCAATGGCAGAAAATATTATGCCATTAAATCCCCTGTTGTCTTTGGACAGCCTGTTCTTATTCCCAAATAAACATTGGGGGAGATGATACTTTACTCAAGACAGTATGTGTATGTTACCTTAGGACTCAGTGACCTTCTCTGATGTGGCTGTGAACTTCACTGAGGAGGAGTAGACATTGCTAGATCCCTCTCAGAGAAACCTATACAGAGATTTGGTGTTGGAGAACTTTGAGAACATTACCTCAGTAGGTAAGGCTGCTGTCATTCCTGTGCCTTTTATGGGGCAGATATCTACATATACTTATGTGTTTCAAGATGGGTAGTTTCTCATATGAACACAGTGGAAGCCAGTATCTGTGACTTCCATACTTAACTGTTTTAGTCCAATGTTCTTTCTGTAAAACTATGATTCTAATATTAGTACTATATCCTAACTTTTTAAAAAGGAATCATGTAAGTAAGAATGAAGGCAAGCAGATGCAGGCAGGAAGAGAGATGAGGAAGCAGCAATTTGTTTAATTTAGTTGTTCATTTTGGTTGTTACATTTGGTTCTAGGGAACAAAACTGGCTCTGTGGGATTTATGTGAACTGTTTATCCACCAGAGGCAGTGAACTGAATCTCTACACCACCATAACATGCCTAAGCTCATCTTTTTTCATTGCTGCATTACTGCAAGTTACTTTTGAGGTAGTGAATATACCTCTGGCAATATGACTTTGTCATTGGTTTGCTCATGACGTAGACATGATTTTCTTGGATAACAAAATTTGACCAATATTGGTAGCGATTTCTCCATGAGAATGAGCATTTTGAGTTTAATTTCACATCACAGTAAAAGAGTATTGATTTTAAAATGTGTCTAAAAGCATGAGCAAGTGCTTAAGAAGGCATGGAAAATATTCAAATTGAGTCCTGGAAATAGGGTATAAATGCATTGTTTTCTCTTTTGAAATAATTTTAGTAATTTCATTATGAGGATAGGACCTGATTGGTGGGAAAGCTCATCACCTTTGGCTAGGTTCTTTTCCTTTCATGCATATTTCTCTGTACACAGGGTATCAGGTATTCAAGCCTTTATTAGTTGGGCCAAGATCAGTAATTGAGGACTGTGGAGAGAGGAGTCCTCCAAGGTGAGTGATTTGAAGAATATTTCAGGTCAATCGAATCATCAGAATCTTTGTCTTATAGTTAGGGGCAGCTCTTTAAAAAATAATTTCTCATAGAATGCTGGCATCATTTATCTCCGATGCTTTGGAATGTCTTCAGTGTTCTAAGTAGTTTCCATTGACCTCATGCTTCCTAATATATGATATAATGATCTTTGTATCTCTTTATGTTCAACCTTCATTATATGTAATTTCCTGAAATTTCCAACTGTCTTCTCTGATTTTATCATGTCTTTTGCCTCTAATATCTAATCTTGATAGAATTTATTTTTATCAAGTAGGGAATGAATATCATAGTTATCAGTGCTGATATTTTCATATAGGTAAAATTGTTATCTATCACACTTCTGTTTTCATTATTATTTTCAATATGGAAATAATTAAAATGACTTTTTGTTTTTAAATTACCAAAATAAAATTCATTCTCCAATTCTTGCACTGTCATTTTAATTTAGAGTGGGAAACGCAACTGAAAACTAAAGACTCAGAAATTCAGAATATTCATTTTGGTAGGAGGACATCTAAGCTGAGAGAAAGGGTAAGATAATTTATAAAATCTGCAGGTGAAGAAGCATTTCATATATCAGACATGGTGATTCATTTTGGTTGTTTTCCCTTCAACAACAACCTTTTACCCAGGGCCCATGTCACGATGTCTCACCAGGATTCGGGATGGTATGCGTTCTGTATGTACAGGCTGTTCATTTATCCACCAGAACACCTTGGGTTGTGCCAGATCAGTAAATTTTTAAAAAAGAAAGTTTCAGGCAGGAGTGAAGGTGAGCAGATGTGAGGAGGTAGGAATAGGAAGGAGTATGAAGCACTTTATATATATATATATTTTTTTTATTTGTTCATTTTCATTGTTGGCCACTGATATTGGGAATAGAACCAGGAATGTATGTGGACTGTGATGAAACTTTACACCATTATGTCATGAGAATCTCAGTGATTTTGAAGATGTATTTGATGTTTTACACTTTGAAAATGATAAACAGATTTATTAAACTGAATGCAGGTACAGAGTATATGTATTTAATACAGGTCACTATCACTTAAGGAATAAAAATGGGGCATCATATTCTGAATATGAATAATTGTGTTATTCAGAATCTTTGCTTGCAACTTGAGCTTATGTATTCCTAAAAAGATGATTACCTCATACTGAAACCCAAGTCATATATTAAAAACAAGAAAATATCTCAGATGAATATTTTTATTGCAAAAGATTGCTTACCATTTTGGCAGGAGCATCTAAATCAACCTGAAAAGAATCCCTAATATAGCACATGAATGCATTAATACACGTGTTAAAGTCTTAACCAATATTGTAAAGTTGTTATTTAGGACAGATACATACAATGTATAGCCTGACATGTTTGTATTTATTTCAACCATTCATCAATAAGTAAGAATTCTGAATAAGTAGACACTTTTATTGTGAGAATTTGGGGAAAGACATTAGTGAACATTTGCCTGGAGGCAGTCAGTAAAATTGAAAATGAAGGAAACTTTAAAAGGGTTGATGATTGTGGGAAAAGCTTTCTCATTCTACAGAAAAAAGAGGTCTCATGTAAAAACCTTCATGAAACCTACCTACCTTACTGAACATAAGAAAACACAGTCTGGAAGAAAACCCAGTCCTTGTGAGGAAATAGGAAAATAAGTATGTAGTTCCTTATTCCATCACCTTCAGAATCAAACTCACATTGTCCTAAAATGTTTTAACTGTAAGGAATGTGGGAAAGGCTTTCAACATTCTACACAACTTAACATTCACATGCAAAACCACATTTGAGAGAAATCCTAAGGAATGTGGCAAAGGTTTTGTACTTTCTGGACAACTGAAGAGTCACATGGGAATCCATACTGGAGAGAAACCCTGTCAGTGTCAAGCATGTGGTAAAGGATTTTCACAGTGTGGAAATCTGAAGATTCATATGCTAATTCATAAGAGAGAAACACTATCAATGTAAGGAAAGTGGAAATGGTTTTGTACATTCTGGATGGCTGAAGAGTAATATGGGAATCCATGCTGGAAAGAAACCCTATCAATGTAAGGAATGTGGCAAAGGTTTTGTATATTCTGGACAGCTAAAGAGTCACATGGAAATCCACACAGCACAGTAACCCTATCAATATAAAGAATGTGGTAAAGGATTTTCACACTCTGGAAATCTGAAGGTTAACAAAGGTTGCAAAACTACACTGCTGAGAAACCCTATCAATGTGATAATTTGAAAAAGGTTTTGCAAGTTCTGGACCACTGAAGAAATATGTGGGACTCCACAATGGAAGGAAACCCTAACAATGTAAGGAGTGTGGCAAAGGTTATATACATTCTGGATCTCTAAACAATCATGGGAATCTATACCGGAGAGAAGCCCTATCAATGTAAGGATTGTGGAAAATGTTTTGTAAGTCTGGATATTTAAAGGTTCACATGTGATTCCACTTTGGAGGGCAACACTATCAAAGTGAGCAATGCTTTAAGGGTTTTGTATATTCTGAACAGCTAGTGAGTCACATGAGAACACTGAGAGAAATCTTATCATTGTACAGAATGTGGCAAAGGTCTTCCACTTCTGGAGAGCTCAAGTTTCACATGTAAATCCAACTGGAGAGTCACCCTATCAATGTGAGGAGAGTGGTAAAGGCTTACCACATTTTTCAGGAATAAATGTTCACATGCAAATCCATATTGGAGTAATATCTTATGAAAATAAGAACTGTTGGAAAATCTTTGTTACATCCTATAAGGTTCATAGACATATTAAAATTCACACTAGTGAGAAAAACTAATAAGTTAGCAATGTTACAGAGCCTTCAAGTTTCTCAATACCATTTTTTATCATGAGACTGTTCACCCTGCGGAGAAGTCTTTACATGTGAGAATATTGGTAAAGTCTTAGTTTATTTCCATTCTGTTTTTAAGATGGAAAGGACTACACAAGTACTATTATTCTAAAACAGGTAATTTGAAAAAAAATCAGAAATTATTCAAAACCTATCAATGGAATTCCACGAAGCCATTTTGTTATTGAATACACAGTGTACTTCATTGGTTCCTACTTAAAATAAATATCTTTTAACATAGAGGATTTCATGCAGTACGGAAAATTCTTACTTAGAAGTTGGAGTTCTGCTGCATTCTGGAAGTTCACTTATCTTGCTGTGCAGTAAACCTGATGCAAGCAGTATTGTAGTCATTGTCATTTTATCGAATTAATTTTCATCTTTAATCAATATGGGGTATTCACAGATTAGATGTAAATGCATATTTAAATAGGTAGATATATAATATACATATGTTTATTATTTTGGAAGTTATCAAATCTATGCCATTGATCCATGGGTCTCTTTTATTCCAGTGCCATACAGTTTCAATTTCATTCATTTGTAATAGTTCTATTATTATTATTGTAGCATTATAGTATTATGATACCTAGTTTTCCTTTTTTCATGATTGCCTTACCTACACAGGGTAATTTACACTTTATAAATCTTTGTTCTCTTAATTAAATATGACGTAAAGTGTAATCATTGTTTTGACTTTTTGAAATCTAAAATTTGTTTTAAATTGTTAAATTGTATTCAATGAATAATTTTATATAGGTATATACATGATATGGATTGTATTTGTCATAAGATTGATTAACAAAATGTTTATATATTAAAATATTTACATGTAATATATTTTCCTATTTTATTAAAACTTTAGAAACTGCATTGGCAAATCTTTTTATGTTTATTGCACTGCAGTTATTACCAGAGATACTTTCATTCACCACTATCATGTTCACTCACTTAGTCTACATTCTTTCTCCCTTTTCTTATAATGACATTCTTTATTTCAGTATAGATCATTTTTATTTCTTCATTTATTTCTTTATATTTCATATATGAATGACATTCTAGCATTTTCTTTTTTCTTTGACCTATTTTATAGCAGTCTGCCCAAATTTTATTAAATTGATGCAAAAAAAGTTCACCTTTTTCTATATGAATACTATTCCTTTAAATAAGAATGCATCATATTTTCTTTTTCCAGTCATCTGTAACTTAGTATTTATCTTGATTTTATGTCTTAGCTATTGTGAATACTACTGCAAGGAACATATGGTTACACATAACTTTTAGAATATTTTGATGAATCCCCATACTGTTTCAGAAGAGTTTACATGGTAATACATTACCTTCAATAATATGAGAGTTCCATTGTGTGTCTCTATAGCAAACATCAAATTAAACAATTATCTGTTAAAATCAACTATATTTTTTGGCTATAGAAGGAGTGGATAGAGGAGAAGTATTCAAGAGTGGATGAACAGTAGGAAGAATATTATCTTTTGGCATGATTATCTGGGTCTATTTAAATCATTTATGATTCAGCCCGCCTCACACCTGATAATTGCATCAACTTTGAGATTACAGAAAGGCATGCACACTGTTTCACATGGAGCTTTTGGGTGGACCAATTTAGTTAGTCCAGATTACAAACCGAGGGAACATGGGCCAACAATATCAGTCTTTAAATATTCTACTCACATGGATTCTCTGTTCTGTTGATGACTTGATCTTGTATTTTTTTAAGGTGCAGGCCCCAATGAAGGTGAGTAGGCAAACATGCAGGAAGAGAGAGGAGGAAGCACTTATTTTTTATTTAGTTCACATTGGCTGTTCCCTTAAACACTGGGTCTTGAACCCGGGAAACTGGAATGTATGTGGGACTACTCCCAGGTGTACCAGACCACTAGGTCACCAGAGCACACCCTTGATCTGTATTTTGAAAACAATTAGTACTTGACTACAAAGTAGTCAGCAAATTCACAGTGAGGTAGAGCAACCAAGAAACTGATACCTCTCCATAAGTTTTGTCAATTAAACCATGTCCCTATCACACCTGATACTTACACAGAAAATTTTGTATCAAGATTCAGATTAATGGAAATAACATAAAGTGACACCACTTAAAGATTTAGTCTATTATAAGTGAATATACCCAGCAGTAGAGGAGTAAATCTGAGTCAATAAAGTCAATAAAATCGTGATTATTTTCACCCCAGTACCCAACACCACAGATGAGAAAGCCAATAGGTGTTGCCAATGATGTGACCTAATTTAAGAACCCATGAATTTGCATTAAGCCTAGCTGCAGGGTCTAAGATCATATCCTTATGTTTAGTTCTTATGTAATCTTAATTTCCCTTTTTGGTTTAATGCCACATGCGTTCTTTGTACAATTTGCAAGTTTAACCCTTTTGAATGTATGTCGCGCAAATATCTTTTCCCATTCCATTGACCGAACTTTGTTCTTGACAATTTATTTTGCTATACAGAAGCTTTTTAATCTGGTGTCCCATTTATTTGTTTTTTTTTTGTTTGTTTTGCTTGTTGCTCAAGTTGAGTCCCCAAAGACCTTTAATGCCCATGATTTGGAACTTGTTACCTGTATTTCTTCCACATATTTTTTTTCCAGTTGTTCATGAAAGTATGTTCATACATACTTTGCTGTATGTATGTTGTTTTGAGTTATTAGTTTTCTGGTTTCATCATGTTGCTGTCCGCTTTTACCAACACCACTTGTTGAGAAGACATTTCATTCTCCAGCTATGCTCTTAACTACTTATTCATAAATTAATTGAGCATATATGTGTCAATTTTATAGAGTGAAAGGTTTCCTTCTCTGCCTGTTTTTTTAAGAGGAAGGATGCCAAGTTGTAATTAAGTCAGGCAGGGAGCAGGCAGTAAGGAAGAGAGAGGGAAGCAATTTTTATGAGTTGCTCATTTTAATTATCCTTGCCCTGGGCTGCAAACCTGGTATGTGAATTGCTCCCCAGACACAGGCTTAACAACCAAGGCATCTGGGCGTGCCTGGGGGCACTTATTATTTCTGGAATCTCTGTTCCACTCATCTACGTCTGTTCTCATTTTAGTACCATACTGTTTGAGTAATATAACAATTGTAGTTGGAAACCCAGGAGTGTGACAAATATTTTTGGTTTATGTATTAAGGGTTTTGCGTAGTTTAATGCAAATTTTAGGACTTTTTAAGAAAATGCAGGCAGTGATGAAGGGGAACAGGCAGGAAGACTGAAAGAGAAAAGGCAGAAACATTCATTTGTTTAGTTGTTCATCTTGGTTGTTCCCCTTACCCCAGATGTTGAACCTGGGTCTTTAGTATGTACATGGACTATATCCAGTGGTCTTATCCACAAGACCAAAAGAATATGTTGAATTTCACTCTGTTTCCTTGATGTCATCTGTTATTAACTTAAATATCTATTTCACTTTTTGAACTATCATTTATATATTATAATACATACACAGCTGACTTGTAATTACATGCATTATGAAATGGAAAGGAGATATCTAATAAGATCTGTATAATAAAATTATTTTACCTGTTTTATTGTTATTTTATTTACTTAAGTTTCCATTGTACAGGCTCAAAAATCCATTCATTTATATATATCACTCCAGATCCACATCCAGATTTCTTGTGTTATTCACCACTCACATTTTGGGACCCAGACCCCCTAGTTTTCCTCTCTTATTTCTGAGAGAACTACGTTCTTCATTGAGAGTCAATAAATTTCCTGTTTTGTAATTGTCTTCCTATCGTTTCTTCATATTCTATAAGAGTGAAACTTTACAGAATTCTTTCTTTTGCTTTCTGACTTCTCTTAGCATAATCCCTGGGTTAAGAAAATCATTCCTTAGACTTATTGTCAACTATGCCTATTAAGACACACAGTTAACTATCTGAAAAATCAGAAGACACCATATTATGTTTAACTTTTAAGAATTACAAAATTAATTTACCTACTGGCTTTGTCATCTTTCATCCCAAACACCACATTGTACAGTCATATTCATGTTGTTGTCAACACTTTATTTTTCAAATACTAACACTACACCATCTACAGTGTTGTCTTTTTATTTTTAAAGGAAAACTACAAGCAGGAATTAAAGTGAATAGACAGGAAGGTAGTTATAGAGAAGAGGAAGAAGCATTTTATTTTAATTTAGAGATTTACACTGGTTGTTTCCCTCGTACTCAGGACATGAACCCATGGTTATTTTCTTTGCTTCCATATTGAGGTGATTGACCCAACCTCTATTCTACCACAGCATGCTTTTTAAACTATCATTTTAATGTGGTTTTGGTGAACATTTTCCTAAAACAAATGGTGTTGAGAATATTTTCAGGTGTTTGTTTGTCTTTTTGTACTACTTTACTATGCTTATGTACTTTAAAATGTTGATTCAAGGCCTTGGCAACTTTTACATTGGACTTTTTTCTTTGTTGTCATGTAGCCATAATTCTGTACATGAATAGAATAGTTTTATCAGAGATACATAATTAGCAAGGTATTTCTTATACTCCTTCAGTGACCTTTTACTTTTTATAGCATTCCATGATGTGCAAGTATTTCTAGCTTTGAAGTCCAATTTATCTATTGTAATATATTTGTGTCACATCACAAAAATGAGGTTGAGTGGTCATTATGAAATCCAAGGTCATGATGATTTACTATCATAATTTATTCCGAGTGCTATTGTTATACCCTTAACATTAGCTTTTGATCCAATTGTGTTAATTTATGTATTTGGTGTGAAGTAGAGGATCTATGGGATTTTTTTGCATGTAAATATCCTGTTATCTCAGTAGTAAGTATATAAAGAGTGGTTATGGTATTCTTATCAACAGTCAGTTAATCCTAGATTTATGAGTTTATGGATTCTTAATGTTATCCCATTCAATTCCATGCCTATCCTTATTGCTCTAATACACATTTTTATCATTGTACATTTAGGCTATAGAGTTTTATTTTATTCTATATGTAATTTTATCACTATCACAAATCTCTAGTTGGTGAGACATTATTTTTTGTTTATGTTCTTTGCTCGTGTCCATTATCTTGTAGGTTATATTTAAACAAGAATTTAATAATCTGAAGCCTTGAATTTTAATAATGCCTTCCCTTAATCTGTGTTGCTAAGCATATTGTTATTTCTCAGTTAAAATATGAATGGTAGTAAGTGAAAAGTTGGTCTCTCTTCTCATTGAGTTTTCTGTTTCTTCTTATTGATTATGGTGTTTGTTTAGCAACTGTTATCAATTCATTTTAGTAAAGTCCTTGAAATATATGATCTGTTATTTTGGTGGCAAACTGAGAGTGACAGAAAGTCCTTAAAATGCCTGGAACCAAGAATAGAAATATAAAAACACTCAGTGTTTGTCAACTGACTGTGGGTTGTGCCTCTCCTCCATTGCATAGTCAGGCCTTTCATTATTCCAGAGACTTCATGTCCTGCTTGAGTGGATCCTGAATGACAGCATAGCTGAAAGTTCTTTGTCCTCTCTGACATTTATGTGCAAGCATTCATTATGGGGTTACTTTTGATTCCCAAGAAAACCATAGAGACTTTCAAGCTACTATTTCCCTAACATCATAATCCCAACCTATTCCTTCTATATATCTTTTCTGTGTCTACTGTGTGTTTCTATTATTTCCTTTTCCTCAGCCTCCTGTAGCCAGAAGTTTACCTACATACATATTCAGCAGAAGTGATTTCAGAAGTTAATTGAGCTCTTGGAAATCTAGAGCTGATGAGATATAGGAAAAGTGTTGTATCAACACTGAAGAAGCTGTCAGGTAAAAAGAAACAGACATGTGGGAATGAAAATAATGATCTTAATTCTCCCACAGTCAATGTGTTAACACTGGGAAAGAGTTTCAGCTGAAAAACTTTCATAAGAAGCTTTTGATTTTATGATCAATGAATGCAGCACAGGATAATCACTTAAGGTTGTGTCAACTTGTAACTACTCTTTACAAGGTTCTGATTTGATGATTCTCAAGCTGACATTAGATGTTCTATGAATTACACAAACTTAAAACCATTTTAGGAAACTGGGACAAAGACAGGAAAGAAAGTTCATGCATGTGTTTCTGGCCACCAGGCTGTCATTCCCAAATACTTTCTGGGCTAGCTGGATCGGTGTGGGTGAAATATAAGGTGTAAGGATACAGAGTGGAGCGGGGCACTATTCTGAACAAAACATCTCATCCTTCAATGCAAACGAAATGCCAGTGAGAGAAGAGTAACCCCTCCCCCAGATCTGGGAAGGGTTGACACTAAATTTATTTTTGGTGGAATGTAAGAAATGTTTTATTGAACATAGATGAACAGGTATGAGGCTACTGAGCTGACACATAAGAACTAAAAGAAACACTGGGCAAAACAAGAAATTAATGATGAATGTACCACATTTCTAATGAGCCAGTAAATAAACATGAGGTGAAATGGAAAAGAAAGGATAAAGTTCAACCTGACATTTGGAGGCGATGACTGAGATACCAAAAAAAGCAGCTTTTGCCTGGACTCTAAAGTCAAACAACTGGAGTTCATGGGAAGATATTGAAGCTGATCTGTAAAACAACCTGCAGGACTTAGGTGAGTCCCAGGAGAATTCCAATGTAAGAATGAAGGACAGGAAATTCACTGGTGTTCATAGGGATCCAGTCTGCTGGTGCTACCTGGTGCGATAGGATTCAAAACTGCAGAACCCTCACAACTTGAACCTCTTTTTCCTTTGTATTCTTCCTTCTGCTTTCACAGAAATCTTCAATGGAGTGTAGATATTATCCTCAGCATTGTTATTTTGGCTATTTTTGTCATGTTCAAGACTTCAGGGCCTCAGAGTTGTTTTCAGTATGTTTTAGTTTCTATATATCATTGAAGAATTTTCTTATTGTAAACTAATCAAATAGTAATAGAAAATAGAAAAATTATCTTGAGTATATGTGCTCATGTGGCCAAGAATTAAGCTGGGCTGGAGAGTAAATGGGGCAAATTCTAATGACAGAAGTTCTGTTTCAGCTCCCCAGAGCAATATCATTGCTACTCTGGAATTTTTTTCAAAGAAGCAATTTACCTTCTAGGCTATGTATTTTGGACCTCTTGCTCAAATCTTAGACAGCTACACTAACATCTCCTGAGTTTAAGAAAGGTTTGAGAAGAGTTGTTTTAAAAGAAATGATATGATAATGTGAATGTTAACACTTCTAAAATGCACTTATATTTATGGTGGGACATTGAAATATGACAATGAAAATAAGAAAATAAAGACACAGTGTTCTGGTATCTGAAACAGGTAATCCAAGGGACTGACTTTTTGTTACACAATCACTCTCGATCTTAAACAGAATTTTCCTTTTGATGACCCTGCTCTTGACTTCACTTTTGCTTCATTGATAAGAACTTCCTTAATGGCCATTTGAATCTGAAGCATAAAATCCTTACTAGTTAATAAATTCCCAGAAGTATTGGCCTTGGTCTACAATATAAATTTAATATTCTAATACAGGACATGTTTTTCAATAAAAAATAATGCTGATCATCCTACAGCAAATATAGATAGTTTACTCTGAAACTCCTGAAGTAGTCATTGAATGACATGTTTCATAGTCTGCAGATTTGTTTATTTTTATTATAGTAAGTATTCTATACATTAAAATAATTTCCTATGTATAGGTTCTCTGTTTCTTAGCTATATTTCAATATACCATGACCTCCACCAAATCACCAAGTGTTCTTCCCCATTGTCCAGTCAGGTTTTTTTCCCATTACCTGCATGTGGTCTAGAAATAAACTTTATCTAGAACTGCCATAGAAATTTTGGATGATGTCTCAAAAGCAGACATGTCAACAAAATATATCTCATACTCAGCCCTGTTTGGGTCAAGATAAATCAAATGAAGAATGAAGGGTATAGCTGATAAGATACACATATCTTGGGAGCTCCAAGCTTACTGCTTTCAAGATAAGTGCATGGGGATGGGGTGAAAGTGAAAAAAAAAAAGTTCTAAAATCTTTCAATGCAAACACTCAGATGAAAGACTACTTCATGGAAGATAAAAGTTACCAGATGCAATTTTTTTTAAGAAAATAAAAGCAAGTAGGAAGACAGGCCTCTAGCCTAAGGGTATGTGGGCTGTAACTTTAGAGATGATTGACCTAACTTCTATTCTACCAGGGTGTACCCAGGTTCACTTTTTAAATACCTGCTCTACATTAAGAGGGTTGGGGTTGTTCATTACAGTTAGAAATCTCTTATGAGTTACACTCTTCTATAACTCTGTTATAGGATTCTTGAAGCATAATGCTGTGCAATGTGAAAATTACCCAAGGTTAAGGAAAAAATCTTTCTGACTGATTACAATAAAAGTATAATTTTGAATAGCAGTAAACATTATAAGAGAATGTTAATTTTCACCTAATGAACAAAAATGTTTATGTCAATTTATTGTGATGCTTTGTAGTAAAATTCACCAAGCACTGATTATTTATATTTAGTCTGTTTGATTTGTTCATTAGTGGAATCTACTTATCTAAGGATGGAATCAGTAAACTTGAAGAATAGTCAGTAAAACATATCAAACTTCTCTTTATAAAACATGCAATCAAGAACACCAGATGAAATATTTAAAGTGATAAAACAATCCATCTAGAAATTTAGAGTCAATAAAATTATCTTTCAAAATGCACTCCATTGTAAAAATAATTATCAGGCATAAGGGGAATCACTTTATGGTAAAATTGTCAGTTCTTCAAGAAATGATTAACAATCCTAAATGTTAATGCACCTAACAACAGTGTCAAAATACATGAGGACTATGCTGACAGAATTGTTCCAGGAGCTCGAGTACTCAGGTTGTAAGCTGGAGGGTGGTGACTAG
The DNA here is from genome assembly GCA_004363575.1 of Solenodon paradoxus. Classification (NCBI taxonomy): domain Eukaryota; kingdom Metazoa; phylum Chordata; class Mammalia; order Eulipotyphla; family Solenodontidae; genus Solenodon; species Solenodon paradoxus. Next base: position 28,004 of record RJWH01005308.1, on the reverse strand, counting down.
ACCTAATAAAGCCCAAATGCATGGATTTGCAATATGTTGCCAGGAGAAGCAAACAAAAATGAGCAAAATAAAAATGTTTCTTCCCCCTACCTTCCTTCCTACCTGTCTGCATTCTTTTCTGACTATCCCCATTCCTCTCTGACTTCTTTTCTCATAAAAAATTATGGAACTGTCATGCCCTAGTATAGTAGCAATATAATCAGTTGCCTCCAAAGGAGTACAAGACACATAACCCTGGGTTCAAGTCCCTGGTCTGGAAAATCAACCATTGTGAACAAGTAAATAAAAATAAAATAAAATATTTCTTCATACTTGCTTCCACTGCCTGCCAGCCTACTCATCTTCATTCATGCTTATAGCTTTTCTTAAAAATAATGATAAAATTGTTATGATAAATAAATGAACCCAAATTGTATATGGGAATCCCTCTATCAATCATTGCATAGGCAGCATGTCAGAAATTCAATAAGAATATAGTATAACTGAGAAACAACATCACAGCAGGATCTACAGAAACACAGAATACTTCTTCCAACAACAGAGAATATTCAGTCTTCTCAAGTTCATAGAGATTATTCAACAAGATAGTGTAACTTCAGGAACATAAAGTAAATCTTAGCAAATTTAAACATCTCAAAAGTAGAAAAAAAACACAAATTGTAGGATTCACGGAAGTTTTGTTCTCTGGACATAAAAGTTTTTAATTAGAAATCAATAAAAAAAAGATAGACAGAAAACTATAAAAATGATGAAGATTAAATAACGTACTCCAAAAAAAACTACAGGTTTAAGACATCTCAAGAGAAAATCTTTAAATCTCATTCTAAATGATAGTAAAAATAAGACATTAAAATTTCTTGAATTAAAAACTGTGTGTAGAGGAAAATTTGTAAAATTGAATGCAAATACACTTCACAGACTGTCAAAATTCCAACTAATGGATAATAAAAAGTATACTACAAGGAACATTAGTATACTCACAGCAAGGACAGTTCTCCAAACAAAAATGTGTATTATTGACATTCCCAATCAGGAAAGAGTATCTTCCACAGAAATTTGAGAAAGTCAGAACAAAGATGGAAATGACTATTTTGACCCAAAATTGGTCCCACCATTCCAGAAGGAATAGGCCCATAACTCTAGTAAGAATTGCCTGAGGTCCCGTCTCTGGAGTTAACATGTATTTGGAGGTAGAACAGAGGTCCAGTCCTGCACTCATTGAGGTGGCACAGAAAAGCTGTTGAATTGAGTGTCGGTAGTGGTACTTCTTGTTGTATGGGTATTACCCATGGAGTGTACATTGGCTGACTGGGAAAAGTGCCCCTACTATTTGTCTAGGCTGGGGCTGGCCCCATCGGCTGTTTCTCAATTTAGGAGGAAGAAGATTGCCATTGATACCAATTTTTGATCGACAATTTCTAGCCCAATGTTTTCCTTTTTTACACCTAACACAAAAGCCAGGAATTCGGGTGGACACTTGTATCCCTCCTTTGCCTCTTTTCTGATATTCAGGTTGATTTCTTGTAGGACAATTGCTTGCCAAATGCCCTGGCTGTTGGCAGTAAAATCAAGTTCCCTCAGATTAGTTCTTTTATGAAACACCTCTTTTAAAGCAGTGGCCAATAACTCCCTGAACATAAGACGGACCAATGTCTCCGCAACTTTATTAGAAATAGTTCCATCTTAGGATAAGGGCAAAGGGTTGATTGGCACACCTTATTAGCATTCTCATAGGCTAAATGTTTAACCAAAATTTCATGAGCCTCTGTGCATAACCGGATACAAAATCTTGATGAGGCTCTTCTGGCCCCTGTCTGATTTTACTTATATCTTTTTTTTTTTTCTCCTTTGGTAGGTAATCTCCTCCAGGCTTTAGAGTTGCAAATATTAACTTGATGATAAGCCTGCATATTATATGAGTTGCTTTTGTAAGGGTTCATAAGCTCCTGTCCCTGTCAACATCTCAAAAGAGGTGAGTGTACCTGATGTCCTCAATTGCTATCTGCTTGCTGACTGCTTTCTACTAACCAATCTGATTTGCACATCAAATAATCTCCTCCTCCTAAACAGGTTCTGACTAAAAGGATCCAGTCCTTAGGACACAAAGGATCAGATCCAAAGGTCTCCACAAGAGACAGTAAAAGAAAAAGTAGGACCAGACCTATTACAGGCTGTTTTAAGCCATTTAAGTGTCTTAAAGGAGATAGGGTCATAATAATGTAAAGTCTGTCCTGGATTGTTAGGATCTGGCCTCTCAATCACAGGGTACATAGAAAATCCTATGATGACCTCTGCACTTTCTGCAGCTTGTCTTAGTTACTTCTGTAAAGAAGACATATCCCTTTCCATATCTCTTCAGAGCTCATATAAAATCCCTTGTGCTGACACCTTTGACTTAGCTCCCATCCCTTCAGAAGGAATTCAGACAGTAGCTACAAGCTGCCTCTGATCTTGTAAAGATAACAAAGAAAACTGCTTCATCAATTCTTCTTTTGAAGAGTCTTCCTCCTCTCCTAAGAATTTCTTTTCCTCACCAGAATTTCCAGCCTGCTTTTGTTTATCAAATTGCAGAGCCTTATCTTCTAACTTCCTAGCCATGTCAGACAGCAATGTTTCATCCTCTCCCTCCCTCTGGCATTCCTCAGGTGGCACAGTGGGTGGAATAGAGGCCTCCACAGCAGTTATTAAAGAATTACTCCTGTCTACAGTCTTTACACCCTCTCTCTGAGGGTCAAGTGAATCCCTTGTTAAAGTTCAATAGTAAAAGTGGTAATAAGACTACTTGGTGGAGCCTCAGCAGCATAATGGTCTCTCAACTGCTGTCCTACTTTCATCCAAGTAGCCTCATTTACGGTCCCTTCTTCAGGAAACCAGGGACAAGTTTGCTGTATAAAATTGAAGAATTGCTCTATTTGTGCAGTGCGAATCCTGTCGCCCCTAGCTAATAACATAGATTTCAGCATCTGCACACAGAGTGTTCTCTTCGAAGAACTGCTATTTCCCATTTTTAACACCAGGCTAAATTTCAAAAAGGAAATAGGATGCTCTCCTAACTGACCTTGGACCTTGTCCACCATGTGCACACCTTCAGGAACTGGCTCTCAGTTGAATTCTTCTCCTCTTTTTTTATTTAATTCCCCCATTCTCAGGGCTCCACGTTGGGTGCCCAAAATGCCATGACCCATATGGCTGATCAACCGGGTCCCTGAGAGGGGGCTATAGTAGCCTAAAGAAAAAACAGACAACAGAATTCATTTAGAAAATTGAAGGACAGTTTGGACACTTCTCTCCTCACAGAGACAGTGACCATGAACCTGGTTCCATGATTTATTTTATACAGCTTGGATACAATGCCGTAATGCAAATAAAAGAAAGGAGAATGCAGGTATTCAAGTCTACTGATATTATCAGGACAGCAATATTGAAGCCTGGAGTAGTGGCTACCTACTATTATCTACTTACAGCTCTGCTGTCTTGTGAACTTCTGTCCTTGGAAACTGCAGAAGCGGCCAGAAAGCAACTCGTTCCCAGCAACTAAGGTCAAGTTCTCATAGTTCTCCAGCATCACATGTCTGTACAGGTTCCTCTGAGAAGTGTCCAGCAATGTCAGTTCTTCCCGGATGAAGTTCACAGCCACATCCGAGAAGGTCACTGAGTCCTATGGTAACAGATATATACTATGTTGAGTGAACTATCATTTCCCTAATGTTCACTTAGAAATATATAAAATGCTTCCCAAAGACACCAGAAGCTTTAATGGTCTACCATTTCTGCCATATGGTGTAACACATTTACAATTTCTTCTGTCTATACACACCATGATTTTTCCTTCATACTTCATTTAATGAAACAAATTTCACTTAACTGTTTCTCACACAAGTAAACAAATACTCTTCTCATCTTATTCCCCCTTACCAGAACAAAACTAACCAAGTGCAGGATACTTATATTTATTCGTAGATTATTTAACAAGTGCACATTTTATATTTCACACTATATCAGAAGTTATTAATATGAAAAAAATAGTTATTCACCCTAATAATTGACTTATTAGAATTCAATGATGAAAATACCAAAATTAAAGAATAAAATGTCATCAGTAAGGGAGTTAAGAACTCATTCTTTGAGTAAATTTAGTTCATAATAACTCAGCACAAGATATGCCTAGAATGTGGGATATAGCAGTGATACAATTTATTATGCTGAAGGAATCAATTTTGTATCACCTGACAAGTATATCAAAAAGCAAGTCACCATTTTTACTGCTTCTATCTTTTCCTCAAGATAGTAGAAATGCCTTTTTTTCAGGGGAAAGACCTGAGCAAATATAGGGAAGGTAAAAGGAACATAAGATGAACATAATTCCACAATGAGCTGTTTGAAAGTCATCCCTTTATAGTATGATTGAAATATTCCTGTACATAAATGATCTCTCTCACACACAAACAAACACTATTGAAAAATATCAATGATATATTGTATGTAATGTAAAATATAGAATTATTACAATTCCCAATAAAATTACAGGGAAGCAATTTTTAGGCAAAACAGTAATAAACAGTACTAAATTTGAACAAGCACTACTAAATTTGAAATGGAATTAGGAAACACCTTGAATATCTAAAAATTAGAGAATAAAAGGAGCATACATAGGTTTTTATTTCAAACTACACTATGGAATCATTGGGTTCTATGATATAATACTGACATGAAAATTATTATAATTTGACACACATATGCAGAAAGGGAGCAAACTGATACAGTCTTCTTCCTTCTCTTTCTTTTTGCCTGTTTTCTTACCACTGCCTTCAGTCCAGTCTGCAACTTTCCTTTGACAAAACATTAGAATACACTGATAATAGCTTTCACAACGTTTTTCTAGGTGTGCCCTGTGACTCAGGCATTGAGGAGTGACTGGAGCTTTGAACATGTAAAGCCCTCAAGCCAGGTTTGTCACATGAGGCTGGGGACAACAAGCAAAAATAAATGTACAAATTAATCAAAGTTCTTCATCTTCCTTCTTTCCCTCCCTCATTTAACCCTTAGAAGGCTTTTTCCTCTTCTCCCTTTCTTCCTCTCTAAAAGTGCTTCTTTATGAAATCCAAAGAAACAGTATCTCACATCCTCACAAATTTATCCGCACAACTGTCATCCCTGGCTGCTCTCTGCCACACCAAGCTCCATGGGGAAACATAAATGGCAACTGAAAAAAAAAAAACACCTGTTATTTCCTGTATTGGACCCATCTGAGCTTTTGGCAACCCACATTCCAAGTGATTATACTCATTTTCCTAGGGTTGAGGCATGATCCTAGTCCCCTTCGTGTCGGTTTCTAAAAGGCGTCAAACTGGACTGGTGGTTTGGGACTTCCCTTCAGGGAATCAGTGCTCAAATTTGGACAGAAGGAATCTGAAGGTGTGCTGCAAAAGCATTGTATGTTAAAGAACATAAACATTGGTTAAGATTGGTTGTAACCCGAGTCAGTTTTTATGGAAAGTACTTTTTCAATGTTCATCTGCTGATTGTAGGTACTCTAGAATACGTGGAATACTTTGGCACTTAAAAGCAAGTAGGCAGGCAAGCAGAAAGTAAAACAAGGAAGCATGTTTATTTTCATTAACTTGTTCACACTTGTTTTCCCACACTCCCCCAGTTCCCCTGGTGCCCAAACCCAGGGGCATGTGGTTTGGTCCTTTGGAGATGACTGACCCAACTGCTGCTCCACCAGCGTGGGCCCTATGACTGGTTTTTTAGGGCTGAGACTTTCAAGGTGCCCTAGTGGAGCAGTGGTTGGGTCAATCACCTCCTAAGGAGCAAGTCCCACACACACTAGGCTAAAGTTCCCAGGGGGTGTGTATGGGGGAGTGCGAACAACTAACTAAAAAAATAAAGATGTGTCTTCTACCTCTCACTGCCACTCTCATTCCTACCTGCGACTTTCTTTCAAAAATTAAAGACAGACGCTGTCTTAGGCCATAACTCTAATTTTACTTTCACTCCATATAAACAGAAAAATACTGTCTTTTAATTTAGTTCAAGAATGTTAATACATTTTACTAATAAATTTATATTCTTTCATATACGTTTTTTTTCCGGAAACATTTTGAATGTTTACTATAGAAAAGTTTTTTGTTTATGTTTTTGCAGTTTTTTTTTTTTTTTCACTAAAGTCTGTTCAAGCACACCAAATATCCTTACCTGGGGACATAATGTCTAATTAATGAAACTCTGTGGAAAATACCCGGATTCTTTCATTTTTATTTTCCACAAAATTATCAATTCATTCTACTTGACTTTCTGTCTTTTATCTCCTAATGGGTGCCAAGTAATTTACTGAAAGAAAATAAAACAGAGCAACACACTTCTTAATAAGTGTAGCTTGTTAAAACATATGGATCAAGAGGAAGTAAGAATAATCAATGATCTCTCCAAGGATAAACTTTTAGGTGTGTCACTTGGGAGACAACCACAGAGATGGTAACAGGAGGATCAGCATGTTCCAAGGGGAAGAAGTCCCTCGCATACACGCAAACTCCATCTCACCTCCCTAATCTCACCAGAACCTACCCAGATACCCAGAATCATAGGTTTCAAGTACAGTAGCCATTATCTAGCCCATTATCCTTGTCACCCAACTCTAAACGTTACCTTGCCCCGTTAAGACTTTTTGTGGTGTTATGCAGCGGTAAAAGGATGAAGGGTTGATCACAGGACAATTCATATTTCTAATATTTTATCCATTTAAATGAGATAATAAAACAAATAAAACAACCTTAATATAAATATACCCACCAGAAATCGAATGTTAATATGCACTAAGATAAAAAATTACATAGTCTTTTTTCTTAAAGGAAAGATGACAGGAGAAATGAAGTCAGGAAGGCAGAGAAGAAAAGAAAGCATTTTATTTTGTTGTTTACACTGTTTGGTAACACCTAGGTTGGGACTCAAATCCCGTTGTATGTGGCCTGTATTCCTTTGGAGGCAATTGACCTAACCTGTACTCCACCAGGACAAACCCATTACATAGGTCTCATAGTTCAAAACAACATGAAACCCACATAGGTTGGTTTTATTTTGTTGCATTTTGGGGGTATTAAACTTATTGATACAATTCATATACAGTCTATTTAATTTACTTAAAGCATAACTTTATTATTATAATGATCATTTTGTGAAACCATCATCACAATCAATTTTAGATCGATATCACCACTCCCATATCTCTATACCCATAGTTCTAATCAGTCACTAAATTGTTTATTGTTTCTGTGGATTTGTCTACTCAGATCAATTCTTATAAAATGTTTTAAAATTGTAGTTATTCTTTTGTTATTATATTCTTTCATGTAGCATAAAGTTTTTAAGTTTATGCTGTAGTATGAATCAATCCTTATGGTTGATGAATAAAAATTCTATTAGTTGGTGTACTTTTGAGTTGTTTTCATATATTTGCCATTGTCAATTGCGCTGTGAAATATTTGTTCACATGTTTTTCTATAGCTATATTCTTATTTACCTTTGGAATATATTTGGGGTGGAGTTGCTGGGTCATATTATAACACCGTGTTTAACCTCTAGGGCAAATGGCACTTTTCCAAAGTGGCTGTACCACTTTACATCTAACTAGCAGTGTCTAAGGTTTCTGACACAGGCATTTATATAGTGCTTAATGCATGCTATCATTATCTCTATGTTATGACAGAATAATGTTTTTTATTTTAGTTTAGTTTTAGTTAATGTAGCCAAATTGGTATTACTGTTTCTTTAAGTGAAGAAAGCAGGCAGGAACCAAGACAAGTAGATAGTCAGGCTGGAAGGAATAGAGAGGAGGAAGAAGTGTTTATTCATTCATTCAAGCATTCATTCATTTTGCCCCGACCATCTCCACTCCAGTTTTTGGGCTCTATTTCCACTAAATTGGAGCTGCAAACTTAATCCCTGAGCCACCAGGATGTGTCAGTTTTTTAAATATTAAAAAAAAGAGCTTCAAACTTGCATTATGGCACACATTCTGAAAGCCAGTTGACTTCTCAAAAGTGCTAAAACTAATGAAAACATCATAAAATAAGAAAGCAATAGGATACACACTACCTTAGTCACTTGAAAAAAAATGTTGCTTTAAAAGATTGTGAAGCTTTCTTGTGGACAGTAATTGGAAACACCCTGACCTGCCGCAGAGCACTCCCAATGATTGTTAGATTACTGGAAGGAAAAATCCAATACCTAGGAAACAGAATTTTAAGGACCAACTGACCCAACACATATTCAGAGATGAGAGTTTCCACAACCACAAAGATGCCTGTTTTACGATACATGAACGAACCACGAAATGACCCAAGCAGAAATTTCTTTGTTCACTTCGTTCCCAGGCTTTTAAAATTGCCACTCCATCTTCAGCAGTCCAGAATTTCCTGTGTCCAAGGTGACTGGCCTTGCAACAAACTCCATTCCCTTTGCATGAAGCAGCGTTAAATAGCGTTTGGACGCGCCGTGAGCATCCAGGAATGAACATCCACATCTGGTAGCACAATGGGCACCAGCAACGTAGAGTCAGAAAAACATGTGATGATTCAGGTTGGACAAAGGCAGCACAGTCACTCCCTTCCCAACTACTGATGGTGGTAGCGTGGTTCCTCCTCTTTCTCACCCTCTTTAGACCAGGTTCTGTCCTGGCTGGTCCACAGCTCTCTTACAATTTCAAGTGAGTCACTGGGGCTTTTCTCTTCCAGCAGCCCCAGATCATATAAGACCGCGATATCTCTTTCCTGAATTGGAGAAACTTCACATTCTCTACCAGAAGTATTTAAAGGGCGACACTGAGCCCGAACTGCGCGGTATTTTCGTGAGTGTGCGCCTGAAAAACACCAAAGTAGCCGCAGCCCTGCAGTTCAGGCGTCTAAGGAGCAGGCCTCGTAAAACCTTTGGTCCTGGACTGGAAATGGGCGGCGGGGGTGGGGGTGTAGAAAACGGAAACACAAAGTCCAAAGTAATATTTGTGAATTGTTTTTCCAGGAGAAAAATAACAATTCTGGTTGTGGAATCACTTTCAGACTGTCAAGTACCGAGACATGCAACCGTGCCGGTGTGCGTCCTGGGGGACAGTCGTCACAGGGTCTGGTGCCATGTATAAACTAAGTTCCATCTTGGAGTTTGGTTTTCTTTGGTCCATTCTGTAATTTTTTTTTTTATCATTATGTGCCAATGATTGTTTCTGTGGAGAGTTAGGAGCGTATCTAGCGTACCAAGCAAACCCCATAGGGTTCTTGTCTGGCTCCGTCCAGAGAAAATCCTAAGGCTGTCTTCTCTGAGGGAGAACTTAAGTGTGGATTCCGCTATAGGAGAGAGTGGCTCAGGCCCTAAGCGGCTCTTGCAAACTATTTACAGCATTCCTTTTTCTGTTACTTATTCTCCTTAATTCTTCCTTCTGTAAGAAATACCCATTTCCACCTTAAAACACAGCCTTTTTCTTTCCTTCACATGTGCATTTTCATTTGCTTTTTTTTCCTTTTTATGAAACGTGCATTTATTAAACATACACATACCTTTCATTACCTAGAGAGACAGTTGCATTATTCTCGGGATCAAAGAAAAATTCAAATCCCAGAAGTCCCTGGACTGTCGTGGAGGGGTGGGTGGGGGGTGGTGATTTAGGATTATCATTCAGGAGGTAGGAGGGGTCACTATGAACAAAGACAGTATATGGAGATTTAAGTTCCACTTTCCCCACTGGGAAAGACATTTAGCTATTTCTGGTCTGCTGAGGAAGCTATTCTTAAACAAAGTTTTTCTTTATACATGTCAATTTGCTTTAAAACAACCTCCATTCAGTCCTCAGACATAGTTCACATTTCCAAAAGATACCTTGGTGATGACATTTTTGTTAAAAACTATGTTTTCTTGAGTTTCATTTTTCAGTTACTTTAGAATGAGTAACCATTAATTCTGAAATTTTCAAAAAGAGTGTAAAGTTGTGGTCAGTGTAAGCATACCTATAATTTATTTTTCTTTTCTTTTCCACAGGAAAGGCAGGGAAAAAGGTGAGTAGGAAGGTAGGCTAGAACAGAGAGGAGGAAGAAGCATTTATTTTTGTATGTATACTTAGTTGTTGACACTGTCTCCCAAGCCCGGGATTCCCTGTCCTTCCAATACGATTGACCTAACCGGTATTGCACCTGGGTGGGCCAACATTTCTTTCAATATTCCTAGCCCAGTAGACCTCCAAAGGAGTATAGGCCATATATCCCAGTATTTGAACATTGGGATGGGGGAGGGGAAACAACCAGTGTGGAAAAGGTAAATATAAATTTTTTTTAAAATGCGTCTTTCTCCTTGATCATCCTCCTTGCCTACTTGCTTGCCATCACTACTCCCTGCACCTTTCCTTTAAAATAAATTTTTCCAGTTACCTTTCCTTTCCTTTAAAATAAAAGTATCCGGTTCCATAAATTAAATATATTGTACAGTAAGAGAGGAAACGTTAACAGAGATCAATGATTACTGAGTAAAAAGAATCATAAAATATTTAAAAGTGCACATGAACAAATTTTGCTAATGTAGAGAATAAATTAGTATTTTGAAAGACTTTTAGTAATTCCACGAAGGTATCCAGTGAAATACAGAGCAGACATAGGAAAAGACTGAGAAGCATTTCCGATTAACTGAAAAATCAGTGCTAATTTAGGAAATGTTCTGAGAAACCAGTGTAAGGCTTGCAGAGAAATAATAGAAAAACTTTTGGTACAGGTAAGGTGGGGTTAATCTCGCCTGTGTCCCGTAACAGTGAAAGGGAGGGCTGGACTCCTCCCACCTCAGACCCCACCCTCCACATGACCCTGTCCACAGCACTAGTTCCTCTTTAATCTTGGACACAAAGCCTTTTGCAACCTCATTCAGGTCCCTGAAGAATCCTCAGAGGCCCTAGGATCCAGGTGGGTAGAAATTTCAGTTTCTCTGCCTGACGTGGTTTTTACAACTAACATGCTGACCTGTCATTTAAAGTCCCAGACAGGAAGTGGAAGTTGCAACACTGTCTCTCACTGTCTCTGTTCCAGTAGTTTCAGGTTTGTAGTGTGGTTCTAATGTCCCTTAGACCTGGTGAGTTTGAGTTCGTCCTTGGTAATCGGTCATGCCTAGGTGTAGGAAGGGACCTGGGATTAACTGCGGGTGGTGTGTAAATGACCACTGTAGGCCAGGATACCGAAAAGCTCCACTTTACCGGGATCTGGTTCTTCTCTGTTGCTCTCAGATGCACCCAGCTTTGCCAGTAAGAAAACAGCTTTATGGCCACGCCCCAGGATGATTTCATACACACTCTTCTGTATTCCAGTGCCCCCTAAATAGCCTTTGTGAATTTTTTTCAGCAGGAAAGGTATTTCCTCTGTGTGAATCACATTCCTAAGTCTCTTGCTTCTCACCTGTGAGAAGCACCTGTGACCTAGGCTTGTTTGTGTGAATACTGGCGCAGTCTCCAGGGATGTGGTGTCATATTCTAAAAAAGTTTCATTTTGAATTTTGTTTTGTCTATTTAAGCATCACTTACTAGCGAAAGATGAGAAACTTTCTTAGGTGACCAGAGTTCAACTGTATAAATTTATGAACTCAGCTAGACCACATTTATTTGTTTATAATTTTTAGTTGCTTCTCTTGGTGGTTTCCCGCCCCAGCCATGTGTCTTGATCCTGGATCCCTGGGATGTATGTGTACTATATCTAGTAGAATTGTCTGCTAATTCACCAAGGCCATTGTGGGATGATATTTTGATGGTCAAAATATCTTATTCATCATCAACATTTTCTAGAATTACATTTGATAATAACCTGTAGTCGAGAATACTCATATATTAATTATATCATGTTTGCTTGGGCGTGTTATCAGAATTAGCAGGTCAAAAGGCATATCTTTTCAATTACTCTATATTAATGATATCCTCACGTAGGTCCTATGATATTTGATAGCTACTGTCTCAACCTTATAATATGTCTAGAATTATTATGCATAATCAGAAGAAACAGATTATAGTTTTAATGTAAGATATTTAGAAAACTACCCTCTTTACTCCTTTTTTTAAAGAGGAAATGTACATGCATGAATTAAGGTAATTTGGCAGGCAGAGAGGAAGAGAAAGGAGGAGGCTCTTTCTTTTCTTTTATTTCATTTTGTTTGGTCCTCACAACAACCCCTCCCCCACCACCCCTCGTGACCTAGTGAAGACTCCTGGCCTGGGGCTGTATGCAGATTACGCAGGGCCAGAGGCAGCTGACTATTTTGCTGGGTCATCAAGGCACACTTCAACTTCTGTCTTATGTAAAATACTCATGCTTAGTTTTTCCAAGCATAATGCTTGGCTCTTTATTATAGTGTGCACTGATATTTTATGAGTCTTACTGATCTTTATGTTGGAATTTTTTTACTTGTATGTGTTTTATTTGTGTATATCACTGTTCATATTTCTCTGTGGAATGACAATTGTGTGACAGCCCACAGATGTTCATTCAGTTCCATTATGAGCTAAGCTATTTACCAGAGACATTGAGATGATGGCGAACAAATACTTAGCTCTCACTTTGGGAATTCTTGCTGATAAGGGAATGGAAATTTGACCTGAATGCTGGTAAGGTTGGATTATGGATAGCAAAAGGCTGACTATGTGGTAGTGTTGCTTATTGGGAAGAATTGAAATTGAGGCTGTGAACGCAAGAAAACAAGTATGCTACACCTTTGAGGTCACAGAGTGGAGGATTTGTAGTGTGTTAGAAATATCAGTTGTCAGGAACTTCATGATAAAACTTCTGTCTAGTTAGGCTCTTAGTGTATTTCCTCACCTGAGGAAAATTGAGTTGGGAGCAGCAGAGTTTGGTGATAATGTGGAAGCAGCAATAGGATCTGGAAGGGGGAGGGTCTTTAGGCACACTTTAAGGTCTTGGAATCTTCTAAATGTTTCCAGCCAGATCGTGTTTTAAATAAGTGTCAATGTCATTAATGCCCAGAAAATGCTGATTTGTGAACAAACCAGGGAAAACGAGAGTGAGGACATGGAGTTAAGAAAGTGTCTTTCAGTAGTTTTAAAACAGGATCCTTTCGACGTAGATAAGGATGATTGTTAAGAAAGTCAACCAGATGAAATGAGTTGAGGATTTTGTGGAAAATAAAAGTGAAAATATCCAGGCATTTCAAAATTTTATTTATTAGATATTATATCCCCAGTTGGGAATACTTGCATGTTTGGATAGATGTTAGTGCAAAATATTACATACTTTTTCATAAACATTTAAACTAGAATCAAAGAACATAAATCTATTAAAATTAAAATTAGTTACTATTCTGGAAATAAAGGACAGTATTTTTATAACAAAAAAGTGAAGATGAAATTGTAGTTATAGGATAAGATTTTTTTTCTATGTTGAAAAACAGCCACAACACTTTTAGTCATGTTGGGAAAAATGGGATTCTGCGGTGAGGAAATCTTCTGTATTTATTTGAAAGAAAAGAGACCAACATAATCTATATAGGCTAGAGTGCCTACTGGTTCTTTCTTTTTGAGACTTCAGAGAAATTTCTGTTGTAAGAGGTTTGTTGAGATAAGAAATTTGTCTTCAGCATACAACCAACAGGAGAAATAAGTGATGCCTTAAAATGAGGCGAATCAAGAGGTGTCAGAGAAAATAGCAATGTGGTTTATTTTCATGAAATATGTGTTTATTCTGGATCTGACATCATCAGCTGAACATTGAAAAAGTATGTTGCATTAAAATTGGTGAGTTATGACCCATCTTAGCAAAGATTTATGTTCTTCAACATACATGCTTTTGCAGTCCACTTTCAGATTCCTTCTTCTGTCCAAGTTAGAACACTGATTCCCTGTAGGGAAGTCCCAAACAACCAGTCCAGTTTGACTCCTTTCAGAAACAGACACTTCAAGGGTTCTACAATCATGCCTCAACCCCAGAAAAATGAGCAGAAGAATCACAGAGAATGTGGATAGCCAGAAGCTCAGATGGGTCCATCTCTGGAAATACCTGTTACTTGTCCTGTTATTTCCATCTCTGGAAATATCTGTTACTTGTTCTGTTATGCTCCCCATGGAACTTGGTGTGGCAGAGAGCAGCAGAGCAGCAAGTGATGAGAGTTGGGCAGACAAGTTTGTGAGGATGTGTGAATGCTGTTTTGGGTTTCATAGGAAAACATCATTTTTACAGAGAGGAAGAAAGAGAGAAGATGAAGAACGCTTGTAAGAAATAAGTGATGAAAGGAGGTAGGAAGGAAGGAAGAGGAAGAATTTGTATTTATTTGTACATTTATTTTTGTTTGCTGCCACCAGTCCCATGTCACTAATATGGGTCCTTGGATTATACATGACCCAAGACCCGATCACCCCTTAGTGTCTGAGTCAGAGAGCACACCTAGAAAAATCATTTTAAAATGCTGTCAGTATATTCTAAATTTGCTCTTTTTCTGCACACGTGCATCATAAAATACCTTTGATGTCAATATTATTTGATAGAACCCTATGTCTCACAGCATTTTTCTGATGTTTTCCTGTGTTTTTTAATTTCAGGAATTGCATCTAAGACATTGATGAGTTTGCATGATATTTCTTTCTATGTGCTGCCAGTGAATATTCTAAGTTCATTTATTTATGTGTGTCTCTTCAGTTGTCCTGCACTTTTTGATGAGTGAATGTTTCTTCCTCCATTTTGTTTTCTTTCTCAAAAATTAACTACTGATACAGCTGTGATTTCATTTCTAGGCTTTGATTTCTTTCACTGATCTATTTGTATACTCTGTTCCAATAACGTTTTTGTGACTGTGGTTCTATATATAATTTGAAGTCAAAGACTGCAAAAAATGCATTCGTAGTCTCCTTTTTTTGAGCATACCTTTCAATGTTCAAGGTGTATTCTAATTCCATATGAAATTTAGTGCTGTTCAATTTGCTTGAAAAAATAACTTAACTGTTATTCTGTTAGAATTGCATTAATTCTATATATTGCTTTGGTAAGGTTACATCCTTTGGGTTCCTTGATGGAGCAGCAGTCGAGTCAACTGCCTCCAAAGGAACAAGTCCACATACCCATGGGTTTAAGTCCCAAGTCTGGGGTCCGAGGCGGAGGCGGGGTTGGGAGTGGGTGGGGGAATGAACCAGTATATAACTAAATAAAAATAATATAAGAGGCTTCTTTTGCCTCTCTTTCTGCCTGCTGCCTACTTGCCTCTATTCTTGGCTGTTGCTTTCTTTAAAAAATAAGAAAAATGACATCCTTAATATTTTTGGTCATGGAGTTGCATGTGTGTGTGTGTTTGTGTGTAAGTGAGAGAGAGAGAGAGAGAAGGAGAGGGAGAATGGTGGGGGGAAAAGAATCTTGATTGTACAGGAAGATTTCATTCATACTGTAATGGAATGATGTCCAGGCAGGGGAATTTGGATATTTTGATTGTCTTATGATATGTATACCCTCCCTATATTTGTTCAGATCTTTTCCATGAGAAAAATAATTTCTATCATCTTGGGGCAATTGTAGAAGCAGCAAGAATGGTGACTTGTTTCTTGACAAATGCATGTCAGGTGAGAAGAAATTATCCTACATGATAAACTGCATCTTCTATTGTATTCAGCTTTCTATGTAGATCTTTTTCATACTCATTATGAACTAAATGCACTTAAAGATTGAGTTATTACCTCCAATAATGAAGAACATTAACTCTTTTACTTTTAAATATAAAATACTTTAACTTGTAATAAGTCAGTCATTAGAGCAAGTAAGTTTTTCATTTTATTAAATTCTCTGATATGGTATTGAATATGAAAATGTGCATTTCTTAAAGATTCTATTCATTCATGAAGATTTATAAGTATCAGCCACTTTAGATTTGTGCTTGTAGCAGTAAATATGATGAGATTATTGGGCTAGTTGTGCTGAGATAGAGTCAAGTGAAACTCATTCTATTAAACGAAATGTGAAGAAAAAATTATGAGTTTATAGGGATAGAAGAAATTATAGCTGCCTTACCTGCCTATGGCAAAATATGATGAACCATTAAATCCTCTGTTGTGTTTGGATAGCCTGTTCTTCCTAAGTGACAATTGTGGGCAAATAATACTTCACTCAAAACAGAGTGTATATGTTACCATAGGACTCAGTGACATCTGATGTGGCTGTGAACTTCACCCAGGAGGAGTGGACATTGCTGGATCCCTCTCAGAAAAATCTGTACAGAGACGTGATGCTGAGAACTATAAGAACCTGACCTCAGTAGGTAAGGCCTCCATAATTCCTTTTGCCTTGTGTTCCAGGTTGGGTGGTATCTCATGTGAACACACTGAAAGTCATGCTTCAATATTTTAGTCCAAAGGTGACATTTATAAAACTGTTTCTAATGTTATGATGTTATCCTCAATTTTCTATAGGAATAATGCAAGCAAAAATGAAGGAAAGCAGTGGCAAGCAAGTGGAACTGAGAGGCGGTAACAACACTTTGTTTTATTATTTACTCATTCATCTAGGTTGTTACCCCTGGTCCCAGGAGTGAAACTGGGTCCTTGGAATATGTGTGGACTCCGCTCTGCACCAGTCGCAGTGAACCAAAACACTACATGAACAGGGCATGCTTGGCCTCATATTTTTAAAATTTGTGCATTCATACAAATTATGTGTGATTTAGTGAATGTATCACTGATGATATGACCCTGTAATCTCTTAACAATGACATAGGACATGATTCTGTTGGACAATCAGATTTGACAACCATTGTTAGTGTTTTCTCCATGAGAATGAACATTTTGTATTTTATTTCCCATCACAGTAAAAGTTTATTGACTTTCAAATGAGTCTAGAAGTGTGGACAAGTGTTTCAGGATCAAGGAGAAATATTCATTTCGAGTCTAGGAAAGATGCGATAAATGTAGTTTTTTTCTCTTAAATAATGTTAGTAATTTTATTATAACTATGGGACCTCACCGATGGAGAGTTTGATGTCTTTTCCAGTAATAAATCTTTACTTGTATACAGTATGTCAGGTATTCAAACCCAATGTGATCACTTGGTTGGAACAAGATAAAGAGCTGAAGACAGTGGACACAGAGGTCCTCCAAGGTGAGTGATTTTAAGAATATTTCGGGTCAATGAAATGATCAGTTTCTTTAGACTATAATTAAGGTGACTTTTTATTATAGAAGGGTGGGATCATTGAACTCTGAGATTTTGGGATGCCATGAGTGTTCTAGGGTTTCCATTGGCCTCATATTTCCTATTATATGAGAAAATGATATCTGTGTCCCTTTCATGTTTTTATTGTGGTATATATAATTTCATGAAATTTTCTACTCTTATTTTCTCTTGTCTTTTTTTCTGCTAATATCTAATCTTAGAATTACTTTTAATCTCCAACTCTCACATTATTATTTTAATATAGAATGTGAAATGCAACTGAACTCTAAAGACTCAGAAGTCCAGAATGTTCACTTTGGAAGTAAGAAATCTAAACTGATAGAAAAGGTAAGATCGCTAATTGTTTATAGAAAAGGCACAGGTATGAATGAAGGGAATAATGCAAGCAGGAAGAGAGAGGAGGATGAACATTTCATGTATTTTCCTTAGTGGTTCATTCCGGTTGTTCTCTCCATCCCAAGATGTGAAGTCAGGGATTTGGACTGGTTATGGGTTTTGTTGACTGGAGGTTGTGAACTTATCCACATGTCCCAGATAAGTGTGTTTTTGTTTTTGTTTTTGGAAAGGTACAGGCAGGAGTAAAGGAGAGCAGAGGCAGGCAGGAAGAAGGAGAGAGGAGGATGAAGCCCTTTAGTTGTTCATTTTGGTTGTTGGTCCCCAGCATTGGGAAGTGAACCTGGGATGTATATTGATAATACCAATCCTCTGCTCCATCATGGCATGCCAAAATCAGTAATTTTGAAAAGAGGTATTTGATATTTTGCTCATTCAAATGATAGACAGTTTCATTACATAGAATGGAAGAACACAGAATCTATATTTAATGGAGGTGGTTATCATCTAAGAGAAAAAAGTGGACTAACATATTCTGAAGATGAATGATTTTTGTTTATCAAAATCTTTGCTTTTATCTTAGACTTGAGTATTCCCTACAAGGATTAATCCCTCATACTGAAAGAGAAATCTGGTTATAAAAATGAACAAATCTCTCAAATTTTACAGAAATATTTTTCTTGCAATACATTGCTCAATATTTTGTGAGGAGCATTCCTTAAGTCAACCTGAAACAAATCCTTGATACAGTTCATATAGGAGTCAGTAGGCTTAGAAAAATCTTAACTTACCCCATAATGTTTAGCCTGACATTCGTTTGTATTGTCCTTCACCCGTTCATCAGCAGGAGAGAATTCTGAATCAGTGGGCATTCTATGATTGTAAGAATCCTGGAAAAGAATTTAGTGAATATTCCTGCCTGGAGCCACTCATGAAAGCTGAAAATGAAGTGAACATTAAAAGGAATGATCAGTGTGAAAAAAACCACCTTACTCTGCAGAATGAATCCTCTCCTGGGAAAGCTTTCAAAAAGCCTGTTGAACGTACTGAACATAAGAACACACATTCTGGTATGAAGTCCTTTTCTTGTGAGGAATCTGTAAAACCTTTAAATAGCTGCTCATTTCTTCAGGTTCACAATCAAATACAAACTATTCTAAAACCTTACCTGTGTAAGGAATGTGGGAAGGTCTTTAAAAAATCTTCACACCTTAACCTTCACCTACGAATCCACACTGGTGAGAAACCCTATCAGTGTAAGGTATGTGGTAAAGGTTTTGTCCAATCTGGAAATCTGAGGATTCACATGCGAATCCACACTGGAGAGAAACCCTACGAATGTAGTGAATGTGGCAAAGGTTTTTCAAGTTCTGGAAATCTTAAGGTTCACATGCAAATCCACACTAGAGAGAAATTGTTAATGTAAGGAATGTGGCGAAGGGTTTGTGCAATCTGGACACCTGAAGATTCACATGCATATGCACACTGGAGAGAAACCCTATCAATGTAAGAATGTGGCAAATATTTTATATCATTTTTAAATCTTAAGGTTCACATGAAAATCCATAAAGGAGAGATACCCTATCAATTAAGGATTGCAGCAAATATCGTGTATGTTCTGTCAATCTGAAGTCACATGCAAATCCACCCTAGAGAGAAATCCTATCAATTTGAGAAGTTGGCAAAGGTTTTCCACATTGTGGAGGGCTATAAGTTCACATGCGAATTCACACCATAGAAAAAGTCTAAATTTAAGGAAATTGGGAAATTCTTTGCTATAACCTATGCGTTTAGTAGACATACTACAATTCACACTTCAGAAGCGTCAACAAAGTAAGAAATGTTGGAGTGCCTTCAGGTTTCCCAAAACCTACCATGGGAAGGAATTCTATCAATGTAAGACATATGGTAAAATCTTATGTATATTTTCTTTCCTCTGTGAAGTGAAGAAAAGAACACAGAAGTCCTGTTGCTCTATAGCAATGACAGACAATTAATTTAAAAAAACAAGCACCTGCATCAGTAACCATTCAAAACCTTGTAATGAAATCCCTCAAAGCCAGCCTATTATCGAGCACGCAGCACCATTCATTGCTGTCTCTAGAGAATACACGTGTGCTAAAATATAGACCATGCAATGTACAGAAATCTTATTCAGAAATTGAAGTTCTCCTGCATACTTAAATGTTCACGTTTCATCTTACTGTGCAGACTACCTGAATACAAGCAATTCTGCAGTGTGATTGCCATTTTCCATCAGATTAGTTTTCTTTAATCACCATGGGGTGATCAGAGACGAGTTCCTGCAGTGGCCGTCGTGGACATACTACCTGAGTCTGCAATCTTGCTTTATACAGCAGTAGTATTTTTGACTTAGAATCGTGCATACTCTTTTACATAGTTGTTGCAGCAATTTATATTTCCACCAACAGTGAAAGATTCCCTTTTGTCAACATGCTCACCAAAACAAATCTCGTGTTTAGGTATTGTCCACTGTGACATGTGTGAGATGAAATCTTTACGTGGATGTGATGTGCATTCTCCGATTATTTAAAATCAGCATTATTTTTGTCATGTTAGAAGAGTTGTAGGAGGGAGGTGGGTAGGAATAGCATTTCTTTTTATTTTTTTTCACCTTAGCCCACATGGGCCATCTCAGTCACCTGACACAAAGGTGCACTGGAGACTTTTTTATATTCCTATTGGCCATTTATGTTGTTGCTGTTGTTTAACAGTGTCTAGATCTCTTGTTCATGAAATTACTAGTATTATTTGGATGTTGAAATTCTTTCTATATTTTGGATATTAACCCCTTTTAGATGTATGCTGTGCAAAAAGTCTTCTTCCAGCCAACTGGCTGTCTTTATTTCCTTGATAATTTCTTTAACTGTGTGGTATTTTTAATGTGATGACCTGACAATTCCTGGTCTTTCATTGCTAAGAATGAGTCCCCATGGGCATCTCTAATTCATATGTGTTGTTTTATTTTTCTATTTTTTAATGCAGTTTATGGATCTCACTTTTACATCTAAGTCACCAATTCTTTTTGAAATAAGTTGTATTATGGTATTAGGGAGTGATCTAATTTTATAGCTTTCCTGGCATCCCAGTTTTTCAATTACACAGACTTAAAATGAATTTCTTTACACCACTGTATGATTTGGGATATTTTTCCATAAATTAACTGACTTTAAATATTTATGTCAGTTTATTATCTTGGGCCTATCAACTCTTTCAACTGAACCATTGGTTTGTTTTTTTTTTAATTATTATTCTAATACCTTAAATTTTAATTTCAAATTCATTTGTCATGCTGTTTGAATTCTACTGTTATATTTCCTAAATTCTTTTTTACCTTTTTCTCATGACTGCTTTGGCTATACAAGTTCACTTTAACTTTTGTATAAACTCTGTAATTCTTTTTTCTATGTTAATTACAAAATGATGTCAAGTGTACTATCCATTATTTTGATGTTTTGAAATCTAAAACTTATGTGTCAGGTTGTGTTCAATGATTGATTTCTTATATATGAATAAACAATTGAAATGGACTTATTAATGTTGTAAGCTGTTAGTAACATGTTTAATACTAGATATTTGCATTTAACAGTTTTGTTTCATTTGATTATAATACATGTGTAGAGAATACATTCACAAATCTCATGTGTTTGTCACATTGCACCCACTACGAGAGATCTACTGTCTTCAAATTTACCATTTCAGCCAACTGTCCCATATTCAATTTGATTTCTCTCCTGATAACTAGTCTTTGAGTCTAGATGATAGTGTTTTTTATTATCCATTATATTCCATTATTTCTTTATATTTTGCATATAAGTGGAACTATCATTTCTATTATTTCTCTGACCTATTTTGTAGCACAGAGAGCTGAAATTGTATTAAACTGATGCATAGAAAAGTTCATATTTTTGCATAGTTGAATACTGTTCCTTCAAATAGTTATGTTTTCCTTAAAATAGTTATGTATCACATTTTCTTTTTCCAGTCATCTGTAAATGGTTATTTAGCTTGATTCTGTGTTGTAACTACCACAAATTCTGCTCCTAGAAAGATAGGGGTGCACATATCATTTTGGAATATTTTAAGGAATTCCCATAATGTTTCAGGAAAAGTTGCATCAATCTATCATGAACATGAAGAGAATTCACTTTTGCACCTCTACAAACATCAAACAAAATGATTTCTAGGGAACTGCATTGCGGGTAGGAGAGAGATGGCAGAACCAACTGGACAATGGTGAACACTTGGTGATTTGGTGTAGGGCAGGGTGTTTTGACATATATCTTAGGAATAGGGAAAATGCACATATGAAGAACCTAAACATGTTTATTGTAATGTGTAAAATCATTATTGTTGCAATAAAATTATTAAAATGAAATTTTAATAAAATTATTTAATAAAATATTTAATAAAATTATTAAAAATGAAAATTTCTTAGAAACAAGCAATTATTTTTTGGAGATAGAGGAAAGAGAAGAGAGAAGCATTCAAGGAAGGAACAATAGGAGGAGGAAGAGTATATTTTGGGGTGGGGCCCTGGATCTGTTTCAATCATTTGTGATTCAGTCCTGATCATACCTAATGAGATTCCAAAAAGGAGGGCACAATCTTGCATCATGCTGTTGGATGGACCAGTTTAGTCGCTGCATCTCCAAATTACAACCTGAGCAATAGCAGGTCAACAGGATCCAGCTTTAAATATTCTACCCACATGGATTCTCGGCTGTGTCGATTATTACTTTGTCTTGCATTTTGAAGACGGTGGACTATAAAAGAGTCGTCAAAGTCAAAGTGAAACATACAGCCATGTAAGTGACCTTAATACCTCTCCATAATTTTTGTCAATTAAAACATGTCCCTTTCACATCTGATACTTTCACATAAAATTTTATATTGAAGTTTCAGATGAATAGAAATAAGGTAATACTACCTGACAATTTAGTGTGTTAAATGGTGAACATCCCTGGCACCAGAGAATTATCTTTAACTCAAGGAAGTAAATGCAGTAGTGATTTTTACTTGAACCCCTGTGTCCAACACCATATCCTGACAGTGTGACTGGGTCCATCATCAGGTGCTGTTGGAGTGACTCTTCTTTTAAGAACCGTGAGTTTTCATTAAGCTTGACTTTACCGTCTCAGATCATCTCTACTTTATGATCAGTTATTGTGCAAATTTAATTTTCCTTTTTAGTATAGTGTCACATGAATTCTTTGTATAATTTGCATGTTTGCCCCTTGTTGGATGTATGTTGTGCAAATATTTTCTCCCATTCCATTAAGCTCACTTTGTTCTCGATAATTTCTTTTGCTGTGTGTCAGTTTTTTAATTTGGTGTCCCATTTGTGTCTTTTTGTTTTCATTTTCTTGTTGCTCAAGTTGAATCCCGAAAGATCTCTAATTTCCAAGACTTGGAAGTTGTTACCACCTGTGTTTCTTCTATTTCATGGCTTCTAGTCTTACATGTAGGTGTCTAATTCATTTGTTGTGTGTATGTTTTTAGAGTTAACCTAGTTCTCTAGTTCATCTGACTGTCCACTTTTCCTAAAACCATTCGTTGAAAGGACATTTCTCCATTGTATGCTCTTGACTACTTAGATGTAAATGAACTGATTATATCTGCATTCATGTTTTGTAGAGAAAGAAATGTTTCGTCTGCTTTTTTCATGAAGGAAACCATGCAGAAGTAAACACAGGCAGGAAGCAGGCAGTAAAGAGAAGAGAAACATTTTTCATGACTTGTTGATTTTAATTGACATTGCCCCAGGCTATAAACCCAGGTCCTTGTTTTGTGTGTGGATTTCTCCCAAGACACAGGCTTAACTACTGAGTCACCTGGGCATTCCTGCGGGCACATATTTCTGGAGTTTCAATTCTATTCTGCTGATGTATGTCTGTTCTCAATACAATGTTTGATTACCACAAATTTTGTATTTTGGAATCCAAGAGTGTGGCAGCTGTATTTTTTTCAGTTTGCCTATTCAGAGTTTTATGTGGCTTTACGCAAATTTTAGATTTTTTTAAATGGTAAAGGCAGTTATGAAGTCAGACAGCCAGGAAGAGAAGGACTTAACACTCAGTTTACTTAGTTGTTTATCTTGGCTGTTCCTCCCAGCCCAGATGTCAAACCTGAATCTCTGGGATGTACATGAAATTACATCCAGCGGCCTTATCCACGAGACCACTTGAGCATACCAAATTATGGATTTTTATTCTGTTTCCTTAAAAATGCCATCCGTTATTAATTTAAAGATACGTATTTCCCCTTGTGAACTCTATAGTGTACATAATATAATGTATATACTTCTGACATAATGTAATTCTATGCATCGCAATATAGAAAGGAGACAGAGAAGTTCTATATAATAATTTTTATATAATAAAATTTCATTTACTTTATTGGTGTTTCATTTACTATATGTTTCCATTACTAGGTTCATAAACATGTTCATGTGTATGTATCATGCCACATCTACATCCAGATTTCATTCATCACTCATTTTTACACCTTGCTACCCTAGTTTTCCTCTGTAGGAACTACATTCTGCACTGAGAGTACAAAAATTTTGCTGTTTTCTTATTTTCTCTTTCATCTTGATATTTAACAAGTTTAAAACTAGACACATTTTAAAAATTTTGCTTTCTAACACTTCTTTTAGCATAAGCCATATCCATGTTCCATCCAAGTTGTTGCAAAAGGCAAGATTTCCTTTTGTTAAAAACTGTAGTATTCCATTTCACTAAGTCATATCTCAATGGGCATTTAAATTTATCCCAATAGTTCAGCATTTATCTGCAATAAATATAGGATGCACATATGTGGGTTTTAAAAAGAATTTTATATCTATTTACTTGTTCATACTGGTTGTTTCCCTTGGACCCAGGACTTGAAACCAGAGATATGTGACATGGTCTTCTTTGGAGGAGATTAACCTAACCATTGTTCCACCATGATGTGTGGAGGCATGTATATTTCTGATTAGTGTCTTTGTATTCTTGGATATACCTGTAGAAGTGAAATAGTTGAAATTCTTGATAGTTTCAGTTCTGGGGTGTTGGTTAGGCATTCCCATGTTTAATTTTAATATAATATGCACTAATTTATATACCTACCAACGTTGTAAGAGTTTCCTTTCGTACCAGTACAGCATAACTTTAAAATTTGATATAAACGTAATGCACAAAATAAATAACAATAATGAAAAGTCGTAAAATTTAATAATTGACTGACCTGACTTAATCCTGGCACTGAAGTTACAGTTGCACTCGGTTATTGCACTGCATTTCAAAATTATGTTTCATTAAAATTTGAAAAATTAAATACCAGAGGCAAATTAGTTGTGCCTAAATAATTTGTAGTGTTTCCTAAATTTCCAGGTCATGGTGTGAATGCCCGAAAATATGCCATCTCTAACATATGTACCCTGACACTATAAAATTACATTTTATATTACTGTTAACACATACAAAGGCCTTGATGAAACGAGACTCCCACAGTTCTCTTGTTACTATAAAAACTCTCAATATAAAATAGGGCCTTCAATTTTAGTAATTTATTATATACATGTAATTAATAAAGTGATTATCGTCACTCTCCATTAAAAAACCCTGATACTGTCTTTTCTAAACTGTTAAATAAATGAAAAAAATAATGCATCTTCCCTTTGGCATCAGGGATTGAGTAAGAGCTGAGTGCTAGAGAATCATGCAGATAACCTCCTAATGTCCAAAGTGAACGGACATTGCAGACTATTACTGCTTTCCATCTGCTGATCAGAATGTCTCTAATGAGAAACTGGACACCAAGAAACAAATATTTGGTTATATTAAAGGTCTCTGTGTCCTGGTGGAGTAGGGGTTAAGTCTATCACCACCAAAGGAGCACAGACCACAAATACCTGGATTTGAGTCTTGGGTCTAGGAGGAAACAACCAGTGTGAACAACTAAATAAAACTGAAAAATAAAATGATTCTTCCTCCTCTGTCTTCCACTCTTTCTACCCACCTTTCCTTTTTGTACCATTCATTTGAAAAATGCCATCAACTTTAATTCTACACGAGCAAGCCAAACAATGGATCCAGGTTTATGTTTCTCATGAACTCCTTGGCCATTGTCTGCATATACCTAGGACACAACTCAAGTCCAAGTGGGACTCTCTTCCTTCTGAATGATAAGACAACAGTTAACAATATACACATTATGCACTACAATTTACGCAACATTCAACATTTTTTAAGGAAAGGTGGGGGCAGAAATGAAGACAAGTTCTACTTTGCCCTCTGAGGAAGAGATTTAGGTCTTTCTGGTCTGCAGAGGAAGCTTTCCTTAAAAAAATTTCCTTTATGTATGTCAATTTACTTTCAAAGAACCTTCATTCAGTACTCAGAGAAGTAATATTTTATATTTCCAAAAGACACACTGGTGGTGACATTTTTGTTAAAGTACAGTATTTTCAGGAGTTTTTTTTTAGTTAATTTAGAATAAAACAATTGTCAAATTTTCAAAAAAGTGTAAATTTTGATCAGTGTAAACATACCTAAATTTATTTTTGTATTCCTTTTCTAAAGGAAAGGGAGGGATGAAGGTGAGTAGGCAGACAGGCTAAAACAGAAAGGAGGAAGAAGCATTTATTTATGTATTTATAATTAATTGTTTACACTTTGTTTCTCCCAAGCCTGTGACTCCAATTCAGTTGTATGTGGCCTAAGATCCTTCAAAGGCAATTGACCTAACCAGTATTCTACAATGGTGGGTCAACATTTCTGTCAGTATTTTTAGCCCAGTGGGCCTCCAAAGGAGCATAGACAGTATTCAAACTTTGGGACGGGGGAGGGAGGAACAGCCAGTGTGAGCAATTAAATATAAATTTATAAAAATGCTTCTTCCTCCTTGATCATCCTTCCTTCTTACTTACCATCACTATTCACTGTTCCTTTCCTTTAAAAGAATTCTCTGTTTACGTACATTTAAATAGTTTGTATAGCAAGAGATAAACTGGTTACTGATTAAAAAGAATCAACATATTTAAAAGTATACATGAACAAATTTTGGTAATGTTAGAATAAATTAAGATTTAGAAAGACATTTAGTAATTCTGTAAGGTACCCAGTGAAGTACAGAGCAGACAGGGGAGAAACCTTAGAAGCATTTCTGATCAACTTAAAAACACGGGTATCAGAGCTAATTCAGGAAATGTTCTGAGAATTCAGTGTAAGGCTTGCAGAGAAATAATAGAAAAACTTTTGGTTCGAGTAAGGAGGGGTTAATCTTGCCTCTGTCCTCTAACGTTGAAAGGGAGGGCTGGACTCCTCCCACTTCAGACCCCACCCTCCACATGACCCTGTCCACAGCACTACTTCTTCTATAGTCTTGGACACAAAGCCTTTTGCAGCCTCATTCAGGTCCTGGAAGAATCCTCGGAGCCCCTAAGATCCTGCTGGGTAGAAACTTAAATTTCTCTTCCAGGGAAGGTTGCATCACTGGTTCTTACTGTCTCTGTTCCAGTAGTTTCAGGTCTGTTAGTGTGGTTCTAATTTCCAGGTGATTTTGAGTTCGTCCTCCATAATCGGTAAAACCTAGGTGTAGGAAGGGATCTGGGATTAATGGTGGGTGGTGGGTAAAGGACCAATTTAGGCCAGGAAAATCAAGGACCCACTGTAGCAAGATCTGGTTTGCCTGTTGCTTTTAGATGCACCCAGATTAGCCAGGAAGAGAATAGCACTAAGCTCCCACCCTAAGAATGATTTCATACACTCTTCTATATTCCAGTGCAACCTAAATAAACTTTCATTTTTTTTTTCCAGAATGAAAAGTACTTCCTCTGTGTGAATCACATTCCTAAGTTTCTGGCTTCTCAAGGACCTAGTGATGGAGATGTGTTTTTGTGACTACCAAAGGAAAGTCTCCAGGGATTTGGTGTCATATTCTAAAAATGTTTTATTTTGAATTTGGCTTTGTCTTTTGTGACCCCTTTATATTTAAGCAATACATACCAGTGAAAGAAACTTTCTTAGGTGACAGAAGTTCAATTGCTGTATAAATTTATGAACCCATCTAGATCACATTTGTTATTTATTTTTTAATTATTTGTGGATGTCTGTCTTGGTTCCCCCTCCACCCCTGCCCCCAGCCATGTGTCCTGATCCCGGGTCTTGGGATACATGTGTACTAAACCCAGTAGAATTGTCTGCTAGTTCACCAAGGTCCTCGTGAGGTAACCTTTTGATGGTCAAAATGTCTTATTCCTCATTAACGTTTCCTACAATTGTATTACATTTGATAATAACCTGTAGTTAAGAATATTCATATATCATGTTTGGGTGTGTGCTCACAACTATCAGGTCAGTAGCGAATGGAAAATAAATATTTTCAATTACTATATGATAATGATGTCCTTGCACATGTCCTATGATATTTGGTAACTACTGACTCAGCTTTGTGATAACACGTCTAGAATTATTATGCAAAATGAGAAAAACAAAT